>JAECUM010003031.1:0-211489 GCA_016617855.1 Megalonaias nervosa | reverse complement strand
GGAAGCTTTCTGTAAGAGTCTTTACTTTAGTGAAGGACCAGGGGGGATATGTTAATAAGACAACTCTAGATGCTGGACCAAAGGGAACTTTCTGTAAGAGTCTTTATATAACTGAGGGACAGGGAGAGGGGGGATATGTTAATAAGACAACTGTAGATGACTCTTGTTTCATATACCTTCAATTCTTTCACACTGTTGCATGTGCAATCATGAAAATTGATTGGTGCATTCATCTAAAATAGTGCAACCCACCAGTAGAAAGTTGCAATGAATAGGTTAGATTTTGCATTCATTTCTCTGATGCATTGCATGCACAGTAAAGAAATTTGGTTACCTTTAGTACCTTATATGAGGAGAGAATATTCCTACTTTTCTTGTGTTGTGACTGTGTTAAGATTTTAGAGCTATCATGCATTCTGCAGTATTCTTGTTAATAATATATGTGAAGTCCTTGTAATTTTTATCACATGACTGTATTCATTCTGTGAAGGAGGTATTATAGTGATGTCCACCAGTTACCCCTAAATGGAGGGGAAGTCGTCAGTTGCTTCTCATGGAGGAAGGGCATGTCATTTTACTGATGTAATTTCTGTCAATTCACCATGGAGATGGCCGTGTAGTGTTAGCCATGTAATGTCTGTCACTTTCTTAGGAGGGGGTCTTTTATTAACTATGTAATGTCTGTCAGTTGCTTTCCAGGGAGAGGGCCTTGTAGTGTTATCCATGTAATGTTTGTCAGTCGCTGCCTGTGGAGGGGGCCTTTTAATGTTATTCATGTAATGTCAGCTGCTTCCTGTCCTGTCATGTCACATCCTATCAGACTCATTCGTCATAAATGTCATTTCTATTTAATAGCTTATGAAGGTCATTCAAACAATAAAAGCAAATTTGGTACTGAGCTACACTTGTTTGACTTAAAAGTTTGATTACGTGATCACAAATTCAGTTTCTATTCAGTAACTTTTGAAGGACTTCATGGATTGAAAGCAAATTTAGTAAAATATTTTGTTGTCCCCAAGCAGTTTTGTAATGGTACATTGAAATAGTGCTCAAAGCCCATCCATTGATCAGTTTGTTTGATCATCTGTCAGTGTGCAAGCTTGTGAACACTTTAGTATAAACATTTTTTATTTTATTTTAAACCAAATGTGTTATGAAGCTTCATGTTGTTGTTGTTGTTGTTGTTGTTATAGGGTTTAATGCCATTTTTCAGCACAAGATAGGCTATACATGGCGGCCAGTATTAATGGTGGAGGAAGAACCCTGGAAAAGCCCGGGAAGAACCACCGACCCACGAGAAGCTACTGGCAGGCTTTCTCACATACCCACGTTAGCCGAGCCTGGACTCGAACTCACGAAGACAGAGGTGAGATGGCAGTGATCCGTAACGATCAGCGCTTTAGACCACTCGGCCACTCGGGGCCCCGAAGCTTCATGTCAAGAAGTGTTTGGGAGAATGTGATGATGAGCACATTTGAAAATAGACATACCAGTGGCTTGTGAACACTGCTGCTTTCACCCATTTGTTTGATTTTAATACAATTTGCAATGAAACTTCTGAAGAAGAAGAGTTAGAATGAACTGGCGGATGACCTGATTGAAAATGTTTTCTCCACAGACAGAGTTATGACCCTTTATTTAAAGTGGAATAGATATCCTACTGCATTCTGAACACTCTAGCATTTACATTTTGCACTTGATTTCAACCAGATTTGCTCTGAAACTATCTGAATAATGTCTCAGATGACTTTAATGATGAATAGTTACCTACATGTATTTCTTATAGAGCTTGGCCATTGATTGACTTATAAACTTCTGTTTGGCTTGTGAACACTGTAGCATTCATGCTTTTGTTTGATTTCAATAAATTCACTGTAAAACTTACAGCTTAAGTTTTGGCTGAAAATCAGCTTAGAATAGGCATCAGTTTGGTTTCTGAACACCAGCATTCCCATACGACAGAGGGTATTATGTTATGATGTCTATCCATATATTTAACTGTCTGTTCCCTTTTTCATTTCCATACATTGTTCATTGTTTGAAAGAAACATTAATTTCCAGGTGAAAAGGTTAAAGGTCAAGGTAACTAAAAGAAGAAAATTGGTTTATACACAAGAACATCAGCTCGACATCACAGATATGGAGCAAATTCTATGGATAATTTGCACTTGGTGAAAGAAAGAAGCATATCAATTTTGGGGTCAAAGGTCAACATCAGAGTCACTGACTAAAAGAAAAATGGTCAGTTCTGAAACATGTACTATCACTAAAGTTTTTGAATGACATGTTGGGTAAGAAAAAAGTCCATTGGTTTGTGGATCAAAATGTCAAAGGTCAAGGTCATTGTGGCCCAGAGAAAATGGGTTCTGCAGAATAACTTTTCTTCTCGAGTAGATTCCTTGACCAAAATTTATGAATGGCTTGCACTTAGGCAAGAAAGAAACCCACTGACTGTTGGGTGTAAAGGTTAATAGTTATGTTAATGGTAAGTATAATGGAAAAAATATTGGTTTCTGCACAGAAAGTTGAGTTTAAGATTGTATATCTTGAGCAAACTTTCAGGTCATTGAGAACCATTAGTCAATAAGCTCCCGAGTCAACCATGCCATACTAGCACCTACGTAAAAGACTATTAAACGTGACGCACGCTTATAGTGTGCCATTAACAGCTATAAAAACTCTATGGTCTTAAAGTAAATAATAGAAAAGAGTGAGAAGCAAAAGGCCTTGTAAAATTCAACAAATAATTTATTTCCCTAGAATACAAAGCGAAAAATATACAGTATTGCGAACCAAATCTCAAATAACCGTAGCATTACTTAAACAAGTCCTAATGATTAAAGTTCTGAAAAATTCCATTCCTGGAAGTGTTGATGTGCATGTGATGGCCCGTGTCATGGTGATGTGCCAACAGTCTTTTGTTGAATCACAACAATACAATCCAAGAATATATCCTTATTTGAAAGTTCTCTACAAATCTAAGACTCTATTTCCAAGAATGTTATTTTTGATGAGTACTTTGTATTTCCAGTTAATAAATAATTGGAGTAAATAAATTCCAGCCCAAATGAAATACTGGGCACAACATTCATTCTGCCTCAATATCTAATAGCACGAATGAATAATTTCTAGATAAACAAGATTATATTGTCCTTTACCTGACCTCAGGTCACAATTAACAGTTTCTAAAACAAACAATTACCTAATGGAAAATAACCTTCTGGCAAGTTTCTAATGTTTACAAGATACACTCTTAGTTATAATTAGAATATTAAATTTGGTAAACACAATGTCCTTGACTCAGGCCAAGATAAAAATCCTAATAGTTAAACCTACTCACAGAGAAAATATTAGGTATGTATTAGTTGTTGACAGAATTAAAAAATCAATGATTCTGGTCAGGTAGAAAATGATCTTGATTTTGGTCGAAGTCAAGTCCAAAGTACAATCATCCATAGCATATAATGAAATAGAACAAAGTTTTTAATTTTTTTTTTTTTTTAAAAACCTAGCTAACAAGGCAAATTAAGTATAAATAACTCAGTACTCTTGTTGTTTGATGTTTACCAAATTTGCATTGAATCTTTATCACAAAGAGGTCTCAGACGAGTTCATTGATGGTTAGATTTCAACTTAAACTTCTTGTTCGAGAGTTATAGCCTTCAAGTAAGAATAAGCAACTATATGGCTTGTGAGCCAACTAGCACGTTTTTCTTTCTTTCCAGCCTAATCTGCATAGAGGCTTAGTTCAACAAGGTCGTTGATGAATTTGATGATGGTCAGATTTTTATATTTAACAGAGTTGAAGCTCTTGATTGTCTTAAAAGTGGCATCCACCTAATGTGTGAACGTTTAAGCATTCCAAGTTAGGATTTTATTTTAACCAAATTTCTGTGAAGTTTCTTCTTAATAAGGTTTCACATGACGCTGATGCCGATCAGACTTCAACCCTTTTTACATGATTATGGCCCTTGAATAAGTTAGAATAGCCATCCCAAATATTTCATTTGAATTCTGCCAAAAGTATTGAAAAATCAGCATTATCTCAGCAAGATCTGATACGAGCCTGATGATCAACACACACACACACACGCACGCACACGCACGCACACATTGCAACTTCGGTCTTTGAAAGATAGTCCTTGTGTAATTTAGAAACGTTGCGCTTTGATCATGAATACAATTGCTGCACACAAAACTTTGATCTTGAATTCCATTGCTGTACACAAACACACAGAACTTTGATTTCGAATTCCATTGATGCACACCGACACATAAAACTGTGATCTCGAATTCCATTGCTACACACAGAGCTTTGATCTCGAATTCCATTGCTGCACACAGACACACAGAGCTTTGATCTCGAATTACATTGCTGCACATAAAGCTTTCATCTCGAATTCCATTGCTGCACCCAAAGCTTTGAATAATTTAATCTATGAAACTAAATTTAATAGGAGGCTTTACAGATGGAGGGCGTAGGCCAAGTATACTTTTACATCTTTTGTCGAAATTTCAATTAAAATCCTTGATCTATTCAGAAGATATCCTTGCATCCAACATTTTATTTTCACTCAGTGAGTGGTTGATTTAACTGACTGACGCCATATTTGGTTTGGAATTTTCTATTACGAAGATCTAGGTCAAGGCTGAATGTCACCAAGTTCCTTTCAAAATTAGTTACAGGCCTTGTTTAACATCGTACGTATCTGCTGCATCTCCAGTTCTGTTACTGCTGACAAGCTTTCGAAGGACTTCATGGATTGGAACAGATAGAGTATTTAACTTCTTTTTGAAAATAAACATATGTTCAATTTTCACAATTTCCATCAAAATTTAATTTAGTTTCGACTCTATTATGATTTGGAATTTTGTCATCCATAATAAATTTATTTTATGATCAATAAATTTCAATGCTCAGATTCATTGAAGGGGTTCTTGAGTTGAAACCAAGTTTCGTATTAGGCTTTAAATTTATAATAAACAAAAAAAAAAAAAAAAATCAAGTCTGTTTGACTTTCAATTATTTCGGACAAACTTTGAGTAATGGCCCTTTTCTGCTTAGAAAGTTGGTACTGCATATTGAGCTTCGGTTTCTTCAGTTACAGCATACTACGGGTGGATACTTGATATCTGGACACCTTTATTGTCATTCCTAGGGAATTGTGGGGATACTAGAGGGTGGATAACGTTTTCCTTGCCATACGATTTTATCTAATCTGGCTGTCAAGATGGACAAGCTGTTCTTCTGACACAACTAGATAAAGAATGAGAAGAAAACTGTCACCGAAGGATGAAGCAGGAGAATGACATCTTTGAATACAGAGATAAATGTACATGTATATTATTCTTACCTTTCTAGAACGAATTGCACAATCCTCTATTCTTTGTAAGAAATGCGTGGTTCTAAATTTGAATAATGCAAATAACAAACACAGATGATAAATCGTATAGTGTGAAAAGTGGATGACACAGAGCTACATTTGAAGTGTGTATGTAAAAAGTCTACAGGAGGTATTGATGGACCTTAATGAAAAAAATCGGCATTGATGTTAATACAGAAAGTCAGGTCACAAGGTGTTATTAACCTGTATTTCACGTGACGGCAGAACCACTCTGGTTGGTCACAATTAGTTTCTGACCTACTTTGACATGACAGTACTCTTCTAAATGAAAGTATGATTTATTGACCTACATCTGATATGATTTTCTCAATAAACCAAGTTCAGACACTGTAGTGGCAACAGTGGCTGAGAATCTGAGTATTGATCCTACATGGTTTTTTCTGTTTTTAAATTTATTTATTTATAGGCCACTTTGTAAAAATAGTGCAACATTTTTCTATTACCCTAACTTCTTAAAATTTAATGTGTGTGTGCTTGGATTTTTAACGCAGCGTTAACAATTTTAGTCATAACGCTAAGATGTCTGCATTGTGGCAGTTTACAGTGATGTCTGGCACTGGGCCATCATGCCGCAGACATGTAGCATCATGTCCCACCCAGTCACATTATCCTGACATCAGGCCAACCAGTCCTAACACTAGCCTCTTAATGCTAAGTGCCAAGCCAGGCAGCTGCTAGTTCCAATTTTATGTATTTTTATGACTAGACCGCGACCTCCCGGAGCAGTCACAATTTAATGTAATAACTTTCTTGAATAATGTCGACCTTTTGTGACTTGCTTTTAAGAGAGAGGATAACACTCCTGGCAGTCAATGCAGATAATATTTCATTATTGCTCATGTTTTCAAAAAATTAATACATCAAATAGTCGTAGTAAAGAATGAGCAGTTCACATTGACCTTTTTGATATAAAAGTAGTCGTGACAATTTATACCCGATCTGGCAGAACCTCTGAATGATTTAAGTGTTCACTACGAACTTAATGTATTTCTACGTTGATGTATATAAATTAGAAACTTATATCACTTACCGTCAAACATTCAGGTGTACAGTTGAGGTGCTTGTTGACGTAGAGGGAATAGGACAATCCGTGCAGAACCAATGACCCTTTAGGCGGGTATTGAACCTGAACCAGCAAAAGTGCAAAGCAAGCCTGTTAACAATTTGCTATTGAACCTCAGCTCGTAAAGTTAGTTATTTTGTGTGATATTTGGTGATTTAAAAAAAATGCAAGGAATGAAATACTACTACTACTACTACTACTAATAATAATAATAATTATAATAATTAGAGAGGATCATTCCTCTGTTTAAATTGGCAAAGTTTTTTTCAGAATTTGTAATATCATGGATTATGATGCCGTAAGTCACTTTACTGACTTAACATGGTGTGTACGATCCAGTGATAAGATGTGTTATGCACAAACTAATAAAGAAGCAAACATTTTGGGTAAAGTTCAAACCTCTGCAGTCTAATACCTAGTAACTGTGCCAGTCCATCGAAGGTTTTAGTTCTATGACAATGTTTTGGGGTAATATTTATTGCATATATCCTTATCCTGCTATTGCTGAATAATTCTTACAATATGAAGTAGGTATATAAACATTTCAATAGAAAATTAAACATAAAGTTACAGCAAGAGATGGCTTTGATGATTTCCAGAAAGCAACTAAAGTAAAAGCATCGTCAATCTCTCTCTCTCTCTCTCTCTCTCTCTCTCTCTCGTGTCAAAAATAAAAACTGGTGTGTAGACTACATGCTAATTTATAAGTAATAAACCGCACTGTAAAACATGTGTGTACTTGTTATTAAGGATCGTCTTATGCGGACGATTTACAAAACATTGATCATTGATTTTCAAAGTGATATCTGGGATGAGTCGGAATATTCGCGAGATTCCACGCCATACTGTTATGTCATCCTTCGATTTTGAGGAAGAAAAAGAAACGCTTTAAATTCGAAAAATTATTTAATCTGCATCAATGGTCATGCTTATTTATTGATAATTAAAGTGATGTTCTACGGAAGACGATGTCTGACGTGCAAACTTTGTTGTAATAAATCTTCTTTAATTTAGCTTTTCAAATCATTTCCATATTCATCATACAAAATCTTAATGTTTCGCGAGGTGCTAACACGACAGGCGAGACAGCGAAATTGACCCTGATGTTTGGGTGGAGCATATTCTGTAGGATATAGTCAGGACTGGATTAAGGTTATGAGGGACCTATTGTTAATAGCACTGCTGTCGCTCAGCTATAATTTGGACATGGAATGGAAGGCATAACAGGGAAGTGATGAGGAGGTGGGGTGAGACGGGGATGGGGGCGGGTTTTCAAGATAAAAGGGCCTAAGGCTTTAGCCTTATTAGCTTATGGGCTAAATCTGCCCTAGTTATAGTTTTAACCAGCACAATGTGTTCGGTACCAGCAGGCCCGGCCCTAGGGCAAGGCGAACAAGGCAACCGCCTTGGGTCCCGCGCTTCTCCGCAATGCGATTTTTTTTGCTTGGGGTCCCGCGCTCATCGCTTGCTGCCTTGGGCCCCGCATGCTGCCTTCGGCTCCGCACATCCAAGGGCCGGGCCTGGGTGCCAGGGTCGGAAGTTAATCGAGTTAATAGGAGAGTCAATCTGATTAAAATCAGATCTCCGCTGTTCTTCATGTATAACGGTGGAGATCTATTTTAATCAGATTGTAGGAGAGTGCGCGACAGCTCCAGGAAGGTCTATAGAGCGGTTCAGGTTAAAAATTTGGGGTCTTTTGGAACGGGCAACACAAAACAAACCCATACAGATACAGTCGTCTTATGGTAGAGGGCACACTCATACAGATGCAGTCGTCTTATGGTACTGCACATAACCATACAGATGCAGTCGTCTTATGGTACTACACATAACCATACAGATGCAGTCATGTGATGGTAATGTACCTCCACCCCAACCGGCTTCGTAGTCTCGGATTTAGCTGCATTAAGGGATCACTTTAGAGGTTTGTGACAAATTATTATTATTATGTGTCCCCAAACATAAAAAAAAAAGAAAAAAAGATAGGAGGAGTGTTGCATGAGTGGAGGATCTTTTAATTGTATATATTTATTCATCTGCAAGAATATGGATTACACATATGGAGATAATGAGGAATGAAAAACAAGAAACTCTGTCCAATTTGGGCGACCACAAAGTCTCGCGGGGACCCCGGCTGGTCGAGTCGAAAGCGCTCGCTTTTACCGATCACCGTCATCTCCCCTCTGTCAGCGTGGGTTCGAGTCTCAGGCTCGGCTAATGTGCGTATGTGAGAAAACTTGCCAGTAGCTTCACGTGGGTTAGTGGTTCTTCTCGGAATCTTCCTCCAGTAGTTATACTGGCCACCATGTATAGCTTATCGTGTACTGAAAAGTGGCGTCAAGCCTAAAACAACAACAAATTCTCTCGTGTGCCTCGGTCGGTGGCGTAAATCCAGGGCAGCAGACGTGCAAAACGAGTTGCTGCATAGGGTAATCCAAGTTGTTGTTTTGGCAGCAGGAGTGTGGGAGTGGTCCTGACTGCAATTTAATCACAATCAGGCTGATACGGTTTTGATCACAATCAGGCTGATAGGGTTTTGATCGCAATCAGGCTGATGGGGTTAAAAAATTCAAACTTGAAGTGATAATCAAGTTACCCTGTTTTGTATTTAAAGAAGAAAACAAAACCGTTTAAAGGATCAATTTCGGAAGTAAGAAAACTATGACAATGTCACCACTAATACTGTCCTGAACCTCACCATACATTATGTACAACAAATCGCTGATTTAACGCTTTCTATTATTATTATTATTATTATTATTATTACCGGTATTATTATTATTGTTGTTGTTGTTGTTGTTGTTGTTGTTATATTTGATAGGATACCTAGTGAGAATTCAAGTTGAAGTATGTCATATCAGAATGCTTACCTAAACCAGGCATCATTAAGCACTACTATAGTAAACCCATAAGCACGCAATACAGAGAATAGTAGTCAGCACCTGTACATGTATTCAAATTATTTCGTTAAGTATACATACAGATTTTCAAAGTCCGTTTTGTTCAAATTATTGATCTCAGCTGGTCGATAATGCGAGCAAGTCGAGAGAAACACTACATACCAATAGACTAATTGAATTTCAAAGTAAGTATTGGAATAACCTGCTCTTTGTTCTGGAGGGAACTTACAAAATATATTCTTTTCATTAACGACAAGTTTAAGATCTTTGACGCTTATAAGAATGGGGTTAATGGTTTTGATACCTGAGCCACAAAATTTTGAAACCTTAAACGGGAACAAAGACTTCGATCTAACCTGAATTGTATTTAAAAATATAAAAAGACACTGAAGGCAGCAACCATTCAGTAATCTGTGGATGCCAGAGACACTGATGGTTAGCAATCATACAGTAATCATCAATCCACAATCAGGTTAAATATTCAGCCGTTGTGTATATTGCAACAACACAGTCAAAACAGCACCCATTAAATTCATCATTAAGTACACAAACATACAAGACGATACCACATAATTCATTTGATATATAGGTATATCGCCATACCCCCCCCCCAATAAAATAAATAAAAATAAAATTTTGGTCTTGGTTTTTGTTTGTTTGCCGATCCACGGTATAGATTGAGATAAATCCTGTTCGGTAAGCTGACCCCAAGGTAAGTACTGTATATAAAAATTCTGAAGATTAGTAAGCTGTATAACAAAAGTTCATGCTAAGTGAAAGTATGTCATTGCATCCCCTCAAAGTACTTCACGTGCGCTTCTGCACACGTTTTCAGTCTGATTATCCAATTATTAAATCCCAATTTTGCATTCACTTTTGGGTATGTTGTTCAAACAATGGATAATTACATTACTTGCTGTTACCACTTGATGGTCTAAAACAAAGTAACAGAAAGAAGCAAAGCCAACACGTTTAACTACAATCAACAAGTAATTGAAACATTTAAGCTATACAGCGAAACTTTAAGTGGAACTTACAGTATTTTGAATTAAATTCCAAAATAATCGTAAATGTTCTATAACAAGCCAAAAAGGAAAGAATATTCCGAATGGATTCGTAGTCTTTAATATCCTGATGTACCAATATTACCTTTAAATGAATTCACTATAGCCCCAACGTAGTGTTTTAGTCCAAAGTGTAAATGAACAATTTGTAATTCCAATGAATGATTTAAATAAATATTTCCAATCAAATTAGATCTGAACACAACTAAAAACTCTCATCATCATCATCATCATCATCATCATCATCATCAATCCCTTAACCTAAGAGGTCGTTGGGGCACCACAGTTGACTTTACAACCAATTCTCTCCATCTTTCCTTGTTCTCTACTGCCCTTTGGGAATCTCCAAATTCCATGCCTGTCCACTCCTTAATGTTGTCTTCCCACTTCTTTTTCTGTCTGCCTCTTCTTCTGCACCCTCGCACTGTGCCATGTAGGATTGTTTTTGCCAGTCCAGATGATCCTGAGACATGACCGTACCACTTTAGTTGCCCTTTTTTACAGTGGTCAAGAGGCCTTCATAGGATCCGATGGCTCGTTGGATCCTGTTGTGGACTTCTTCATTGGTTACATGGTCAATGTATGAGATGCCCAAGATATTGCGGTAGCATCTCATTTCGAAGGTTTGAATCCTTCTTTGTAGATCTGATGTGAGCATCCATGTTTCACAATCATACAGAAAGATGGATATGACAATCGAGCGCATCAGCCTTATTTTGGAACCAAAAGCAATGTTGGTATCTTTCCATATTGGTCTCAACCTTGTTATTGTTGCTGTTGTCTAGGCAATCCTGCAAAGTAGTTCTTGTTTGGAGCCCTCATCTGTGATAATTGATCCCAAGTACTTGAAGCTTGTGACTCTTTCCAGCTTCTGTCCACTGACCTTTATTTATGCACTGATGCCATTGGTGTTGTTTGTCATCAATTTTTTTTCGGTGCTAATCTCCATACCGTATGCCGTGGAGATTGTGTCGAGGCGCTCAACCAAGTCAGCCAGTTCTTTTTCATCTCCTGCTTAACTATCAGTATCATCTGAGAAGCGTAGGTTGGTGATTATTTTCCTTAGATGCTGACAGTGCCCTTTGTGATCATGCAAGGCATCCTCCATGATCCTGTCCAGGAAAATGTTGAAGAGTGTAGATGACAGTATACATCCCTGTCTGACTCTAACTGTTGTTCGAAACCAATCTCCTCTGCTGCCATTGATGAGAACAGCACTGGCGGCTTTATCATAGAGGTGCTCAATAACCTGCACCAGGTTTGAGCTGATGTTGTACTTCCTCATATTTGCCCATAAGGCTGCATGCCATACCCTATCAAAGACCTTTTTGAAATCTATAAAGACGTGGTATAGATTCTGCTGATGCTGAAGGTATTTCTCGCAAAGGAGTCTGAGATTGAAGATTTGCTCTGTGGTGCTCCTTCCTGCTTGGAAGCCTACCTACTCTTCAGCAATAATTTTCTCTGCTTGAGGCTTTAGTCTGTTGAGAATTATCTTCAGCATGACTTTGCTCGGGTGACTAATCAGACTGATGGTTATGTAGTTTTGGTATAGCTGTAGGTTTCCTTTCTTAGGGAGCACAATGACCAAAGATTGAGTCCATGTGGTGGGCCAATTTCCTGTCTGCCATATCTTGTTGCAGATTGTTTTTAGGACTGTGACTATCTCTTCTCCTCCTGCTTGAATGAGTTCTGCTGGTATGTTGTCAATGCCGGCTGAGTTTCCTTTCTTTAGTGATCTAACTGCTATTTCTGCTTCTTCACGAAGAATGGGGTTGTCATCAATTTCTTCTGCCTGAGGGCAATTTAGCACTGCTGGATCTCCTTGGGTCTTATGATTGTACAATTCTGAGCAGTATTCTCTCCATCGCTTGAGAATCTCTTGATCTTCTGTGAGGCATTTTCCTGATTTGTCTTGGATGGTGGAAGTTTTCCATTGTTTATAGGTTGTGCGATCTTTCACCAGTTGATATGACATTTTGCTGCCATTTCTACTCAGACTGTCTTCGATTTTGCAGCATTGTCTTTCTATCCAGGATTCCTTTGCTTTTTTCATGCGTTTCCTGATCATGTTGTTTATCTCTCTGTATTTTCTAGCTCCTTCATGCTTCCTTTTTTTTCCCCCCTTTTTCAGTTCTCTTCCTTTGTCTCATAGTTCAAAGACATCAGGTGTGATCCAATGTTTCTTTGTTCAACGATATCTGCCAGTGATCTTGCTAGCTGTGCTAGTCACAGCTGTGTTGAATGTGATTGTTAAGGACTCTAGGTCGGTGTCTTGGCTGTCCAGGGTTATCAAAGGTGCAAATTTACCACCTATCATTGCTTGGAAGGCTTCTGATCATAGATTCACAAAGACTGGTATTAAGATTGGAATAAAGACTTTGTTGACAAAACCCTCTTTTCTATATATCCCCACTTGACCTACGTCGAAATATCATTTTCTGATGAAAAACAGAACTCAATCGTCTTAATGGAAAATTACACTAGACAGTAAACAAGATCGCAAGATCGCTTCCAGAACTTTCTAAGATCATAATCAAGGCCAGTTCTTGAATTCAATATCAAGTAAGCATCCTTTAAAAATGACATTAGTCAGGTAGACCCAGACTCTTGCCCTCAATTACGGACAAAGGTCAAGTTCACAGTACAAATTAAATATACATAACACCACCGCATGACGGTTTACAAATCGTCTGCCCCTCAGCGAATCTTTGATAACAGGTATCAGCCAAAATCATCTGGAATTAAATAAAAGCTGTATGGACGACGAGGCAATGTTTGCATGTTGTGCTCTTTCAGGAAGACTGTTAAGAAAACAGAATTGTGCGGCGGTGTGTTGTCATGGAGTAGATGGATACCCCGGCACCAGAGAGAAAACGGGCGGCTAAGTAGTGTTTTGGTAACACTTTGGAGCCATACAAATGCCTGTTTGGTGTGTGTGTGTGTGTGTGTGTGTGTGTGTGTGTTCCTGTACATCTAGATTGCCAATCATGTCCTGATACGGATTCGATACATTGGATGATGGTCTAACGCTACTGCAGTGGAGGAACTGCAAGTTCTTTTTGTTTGACGTCCTCCCAGGCCAGCCCAGCTCGGTTGCATCGGTTTTTCCTCCTTGGACAGCGCACTTAGTTTACTTTTCCTTGACATGATATAGCCAATAATGTGTTGAAATGCCTTTAAACAAACCAAACATTTTTCTTAAGAAGAAAAAGAATCAGAGATTCAAATAATCCCCGGCATAGTACAAGTTGAATATAAGATAATTTTACAGACTGACATGGACTTAACAATAATACCTCTAGGCCTGGTAAGTTCAAGAACCTTCATCGATACTGCATTAAAAAAATTTTTTTTAAACATATGCCTCCCCCTACACTAACTGGTTTCTATTTTTTAAATTAGTAATATTGCGAACCTCCCAAACCAACCCCACCCTCCGCACACGAAACAAGTTTGTAGCCAACTTTTCGATTTACAGAGATTCTTGACTTTGTTTACTGAACTAGATGTAGTGAGTTAGGCCCCAAAAGCATTATGTGTGTTTCTGCTAACGGTGAAAAGATATAGGGTATAAAGATCGATACTCACTTTATTCTTTTAATTTTTGATCCAGCACTTGTCAGTTGGTGTCACAGTTTCTAATCAAAGGTTACCTGTTCAGTTATGAAACAGTGGACACATCGCTACCGATTTTATTCGTATGAAATACAACGTTATGGGATCTGAGTAATTAAAAAGTACACTAATTAATAATGACTGTAATAATGACTATATTCATTTCTTTTTCACAAAATATATTTATATTAACATTCATACTGTGCATGTGTACTCATTGCCATAGCTACCGATACAGACTGTGGTTTTACAACACTGAAACACAAAAGATTAGTGATTTGACTTCTTTTGGAAATCAGACGAGTGTAACAGTTTCTGGATTGTAACTTTTCTCAGTCTTTGACGTAATTCATTTGAGCAAAACAGTTTCTGGGAACATAACTTTTCGCAATCTTTGTTGATGAAAATCAACTGAGTAAAACAGTTTCTGGGAATGTAATTTTTCTCTGTCTTTAATAAAAGTCAACTGAGCACAAAAGTAACTTTTTCAGTCTTTATTGACGAAAATCTAAAAGCCATAGCTATTTCCGAACAATTTAGGTCCGCATACATTGAGTAGTTTATAGCTGGTTGGTAGATTGGCTCGGCACTTGGTGCTTATTAATGGTTTTGTAATGCCGAGAAAATGTGAGCAAAATGCTTTTCTCAATGACAAACGGAGGGTATCAAACCCGGGAACCTTGGATTACGAGTCCAGTGTTGTACCAACTGAGCTACCAATTTGTTTCTGTGATTGTTATATATATATATATATATATATATATATATATATATATATATATATATATATACATATATATATATATATATATATATATATATATATATATATGAAGGTGGCCCTATTTTATTAATCAACTAAATAAAGTATGACTTTTTATGAGTGGCAATGGTGATTAAAGCATTTCAGGTACCAAAATTCATGCAATTAAAGAATTAGTAATCAGTTCACTTTCACTGCACCCAGACAAAGTCAGATAGACCGCGCAGACAAATCGCCTTGGTTTGATTCCAGTTAAGGCACTTTACTCCAAATACCTCGGCATGAAATAACCTGTCATGTTTTGATGATCATTAAAAGCCAGTTAAACCTAATTCTCTAAGTAATCTCATGTCACAGCCTAAATACAGTACTGTACTTAATACTTTGGAGAACTGTTGCATATTTAGTCTCGACTAACCTATGGACTAATTCTCCTATGTATTTAGTTCATGACTTTTAACCTCTGGACTAATTCTCCTTTGCAGTTACTCATGACTTCTAACCTCTGAACAACCACTCCTGCGTAATTTGTCTAACCTCTCGAACCAGTACGGCGTCTTTATTCTAACCTCTCGAACCACTCCTGCGTATTTAGTCTAACCTCTGAACCACTCCTGCGTAATTTGTCTAACCTCTCGAACCACTACAGCTTCTTTATTCTAACCTCTCGAACCACTCCTGCGTATTTAGTCTAACCTCTCGAACCACTCCTGCGTGTTTAATCTAACCTCTGAAAAACTCCTACGTATTGAGTTTAAATTCTCAACCACCTCTGCGTATTTAGTCTAACCTCTGAGCCACTCTCGGTATTTAGTCTAGCCTCTCGAACCACTCCTGTGTGTTTAGTCTAAACTTTTACCCTTTGGCTAAATTCATTTTTTCATCAAGTAACCACTCTTGTTGGCTTTTATTTTGAACTAGAGATTACACAACGAGTTGGTTCCTTATGTCGCCTTTTTAATTGGAAGGGAGTAGTTGAGGAAAGGGGGTCATCTTGCATATAAATTCTGCTCTTCCTTCAACCCTGTAACACATAATATCGTAACTTATTATGAAGTACCACTGTATCGTGCATTTTGCTCTATGAACTGCGCCCTACATTTATTGGGTTTGCGAAAATTTCACTCCACCGCAATTACAGACCCTCCCACCTTTTGACCACTTCCTTGACAAAACTGCCGTAGTTTGACAAAACTGCCGTAGTTTGCCACATATCCAACTTTGTGTATACATTATAGGTTAATGCTTGTTTTTGGCAAAATTGTAAGTGGATACCAGATATATAATTGGATGTCCCTGGTGGTGGTGGGGTACACACTATACTTGTATTATTATTGCAAATTAGTCAAGCATTTCAGTCATACCAGTTCAGTCAGACTGCATTTCAGTCAATCCAATTCAGTCAGATTTTGTTCAAGTGACTTATAGTTAGATTTACTGATAAGAACAATCGCACAATTCACTGAGTAAAGTTTACATCTTTGAAAAGAACAGTTTGACTTTGGTTAAGTGTGTGTGTGTGTGTGTGTGTGTGTGTGTGAGCAGGCCCGGCGCGTGGTGTTTCTCTTGTGTGTGCGATGAATGTTTGGCGCCTTTCCAATTTTTTTTTCTCGAATAAATTGCGAATAAAACGAACAGGAAATGAAAAGGCGCCTGTGTGCATCGCGCACTTAGCACACACAACCAGCCGGGTCTGTGTGTGAGACTTGGAATTTTAACTTGGCTTTAACAAATTTTCAGTCATGTCGCTACGATGTCTGCAGTGTGACAGTTTATAGTGATGTCTAGCACTGAGGCATTTCCGTTTGGTCATATTCATATTCTCAAAATATATTCTTTAATTTCACTCCATTGTTGAAAAGCAACATTATCTTTCACAGTATCCCGACAAATGACCACATCACAAATTAATTGTAGCTGAAATATTCTTTAACACCCAGGTGCGTGGCCCGCGTATAGGAAGAGAATGCGAAGCAAAGGGGCCACGAGCCTATCCAAACAAATTACTTTTTTACACTATGGAAAGAAACTAGGAACAGGCAATATAATGACCCATCAAATACCGTAATTGATAATAAATATTTAAGAGTACAAAATATGGCGTTGGCATTTGATATTAATAAAAATGGTGGCAGGGGCCCATCGGTAAGCTTGGCATAGGGTCCCAAATATCCTAGCTAAGCCACTGCTAACACTCTTTCCAACGTCAAACCATTGATAATGTAGCTATCCAAATATTTGTCATGGGTTGTGAGATCAGAGTACTCGGAGTTATTGCCCCCTTACCGACCCCTCCCTACTTGGTCTCCGAAGTCTGTGAGCCAACCGGTATTCAGTGCGACTGGTCTTGTCTCATTTCGGCATACTCTGCTCCTGATTTGTCTTATTTCCGTTAATTTTGTGTCACTTGCTTGTCGTTTACTGTAGATTGTCACTAACACAATAAGAATGTTGTTGTTGTTACAGGGTTTAACGCCATTTTGAGCACAAGATAGGCTTAGTCCTACATGTAAGACCTCGACGCTGATATTTATGTTTTGGGCGTCTAGGTCTTACAGCCTAAGTAAAGTCGCTGTATAGCGTGTTTTGGTGTCAACTAACATCGTAACGAAAGTCAAATTTTCAGGAGTATCTCACACAACTGACAGCCAATAACGACGCTTTTCTACAAAATAAAGTCATCATGTTTTAAACAGGCTTTACATACTCTGGTGTCTTTTTTCTAATAAAAGCCCGGAACGAACCACCGAATCACGAGAAGTTACTAGCAAGCTTTTTCACGTACCCACACTGGCCGAGGCCGAGACTCGAACCCACACAGACTGAGGTGAGGTGGCAGTGATCCCTAACGGTGATCGCTTTAGACCGCTTGGCCACTCGGGGCTCCCAACATAGTAAGAAACTCTTACAGATCAGAGATAAGACAACTATGGGGAATATGTTCCGATGCTGTGTACTTCGATCACTACAAAAAAGTCACATATTTTTAACATCCTGTGGTGTAGTGCTAAATAAAATAGTGAGAGAACGCAATAAAGAAGTGAGGGAGAGCATGTTGCTCAGATGCACAGGGGTGGGGTGGGGCAATTGCGAACGCTAAAATGGAAGGGAATACGCAAAAAAAAAAACAACCCAAAACCGTAAGGGAACTCTGTTCCCACAGCATTACACCCTTGTTAACATCCTGTCAAATATGAAACGATGTGCCTCAGCTTCTTTTTTTAAATAAAAAAAACACATTTTGTTACCCCTGTATTTGGGTATAAATTTAAACTGAACAATGTTGCACAAAAAACATCTGATAGAAAATTGCAAAATATATATACTATCTGTTTGTAGGTCTCCGAGTAACCAAGTGGTCTAAAGCGCTCGCCTTTACGGATCACTGCCATCTCACCTCTGTCAATGTGGGTTTGAGTCTCGGAATCGGCCAATGTGGGTATGTGAGAAAACGTGCCAGTAGCTTCTCGTGGGTCGGTGGTTCTTTCTGGGGTTTTCCCGGGTTCTTCCTCCACCATTTATACTGGCCACCATGTATAGCCTATCTTGTGCTGAAAAATGGCGTTAAACCCTACAACAACTGTTTGTAAATGCACGAGATCGCCGTGGAAGAAGGGGTGGGTGTGGGTGTAAACCCTACTTCGACCCCAAGTAGCAAGAATCATACTAACTCGTTTAAATATTTCGCTAGCTGAATTTATTCGAAAGAAAATCTTGCTTTTTCATCATACACCCATAATTAATCTCATATGTAAATCGATCCAGATAAATTTTAGAAAATTACGACTATCGTGATTTCGTGGGGAAATAAATTGCATTAATTCTGAAATAATATAAGGGAAGTAACTTTCCTATGATGTCACAGAACACTCAGACTTGTTTACCTTGCCTGTCCACAGCATGACAGAATCAATCACGCAAAAGTTACATTAAATTAACAAATGTGACACTATGCTTTACAAAACGTTGGCAAACTTTACAAGAAGAATAGAGAGTATACAATATGATCAAATCTTAAATCAATGTTTGGCACTTGCGTTTCCACTGCAAATGGGCATAACAACGGATAATGGGGTTCATCGATATTTTAATTTAAAAGCACCCCTACCCCCACGACAAATATGCGACACAATAATAAAACTACATATGTGTTTTGTTCCGAGTGGATGGAACGAACGAGTTTGATCCTGAGTTGGAATATGTCGAGGCCGTCATCAGACGAGTCCTTTACCCCGACTAAGAACAAAACTCTTATGTTGTTTTGTATTTATTTTCATATCTCCTTTTCATTCACACATTATTTTCAATCTTCTAATGTATACTTAAAACAATGAATTAGGCATTTCGCATTTTATGAAAGGTATTGTACAAACCTGTGAGAAATCACCATGTGACATACGTAAACGTAACAGGGGCTTGATCTAGATACATACTGTGATGTTGTGTCCTCGGCCCGTCTGAATTGATGATGTGATGATTTACTCTTTTGCTTTGAATTGTTTTTAAATAATGTACCGGAGATATGAATGGATTTAATCTGCAGTCATATGCAGGTGGATTGTTTCCTAACTTCTCAAACAAAACATAGGTTTTGAATAAGTAAGTGACCATTTTTCTTACACTCTACTTACTGTATGCACACAGAATAACAGTAATTAAATACATTCAATTTTATACAGAAAGCTCATTATTTTACAGTACTTTCAAACTCTCTATATTGATGTTTTCATTTAATTAATTAATTATTGATGCATTGAACCTTAAGGGGATAATTTTACCATATACTTTTAAGAAAACGTATATGGTCTTCCTAACACTAGACTAGATTTTTAATATTCATTTGGATACATTTTAGCAAGAAATTTCTAAACAATATTGTACTGTTTTCTTCTCTTTATGTTTTACTCGAACAGTCGCAAGAATTAAAAATTAAAGAAAGATACACTTCCCTGCCTGTGCTCCATTGATGAAAAAGTCTCATCAACATTTTCACAAGAAGTTATTCATTTAAATTTGCGTCATAGCTGCTGCTCTCTGTGACACATTTACCTTTATGTTGCAAATGTTTGTCCGTTTTATCCTCATGTAAACTATACAAATTCGATTCCTTAGTAATATTAATAGAAAATTTAAAGTTCCTCCACTTAAACTTGCTCCATAAAAAAAAACAACAAATAAACAAATAACTAAATCCGCGGACCATACTTTTGAAACTATGAAGCTGAAATGAGTGATTTTGGTATTTCACACGATTTACACCGTGTAATGTCTTTTCTCTTTGTCTTCGTTGCTATTGCTGGGAGCGAGATCAACGGGTACACAGTACATAAGTTTTGGTTCTTCGTTTGTTTGGGTTTTTTTTTCTTTTTTAAGCCAGAATTCAGAACTTTTTGACAATTAGCAAACTCAATTGAAGATCAAATGTTGTAGCAGAAGTTACTGTCTCTTAATTATCTGTGTATAGCTATGTTGTAACTACGAACAGTATGTGGTTCATGGTACAAACCTTCCAGTTTCATTAAAGTATCCAGGTAGGCATCAGTTTTTAAGTATCTAATTAAACAGGAGTAAATTTTTCTCCGAATGTGGGAGCATTAGCAACCATGACTCTTTTAGTATTTCTTACTTTGTCTGGATTTTGTAAACTTTCAATGCAAGATTTCAGCGGTAAAGTACTTGGTGTCTCTTCTCCCTCATGCTTGGTGTCTCTTTGCACACCAGCATCGTCTGAGAACTCAGTGTCAAACATTCTGTCCAAAATGTTGTTGTCAACTTCAACAAATTCTAATTTCTTGACAGTAGACCGTGCTATGCCCATAAACTGCCCGTTGGTACTCACGGTACCCCACTTCCCCATTGTGCCCAGCCTTAAAAGCAGCCATTTTCACCCAATATTGCTGCATTTCTTAAAATCAGAGTGTTTGTTCTTTTTGTTATAGTTTAAATGTGTGGCAATAAATCATTCCCGATATTTTATAAGTGGATTATCTGCCTCGGATGCGGGAGATCGCGGGTGCGAACCACAGCCAAGTAATACCAAAGACTTATAAAAATGGTACTAACAGCTGCCTCACTTGGTGCTCGGCATTAAGTGGTTAGTGTTGACTGGTCGGCCTGGTGTCAGGATAATGTGACTGGATGGGAGACATGATGATACATGTCTGCGGCATTATGCCCCAGTGATAAACATCATTACAAGCTGCCACACCGCAGACATCGTAGTGATTTGACTGAAAAAAATTGTTAAAGCTAAGTTAAGAGTCCAAATCACCCACACACACGCGCGCTTGATAATATTTTTGTAAAATTCATAATTAAGTATCATTTGAAATGTCAGTGTTTTAAATGCATTTACAAGAGCAAATAAAATTATTATTATTATTATTATTATTATTATTATTATTATTATTATTGACAGAAAGAACCATATATGTATGCATGCAAAAAAAAAAAACTGTAATATTAAATGAATACAGAAAATATTGAAAAATAATGGTGGATATTTTTAATCATAAATTTAGAAAATATGATATTTAATCAGATTTTGAAATAAATGATTTTAATAATAATGAATTGTCAAACATTTACGCTGATATTTAAGAATTCTATTTGTACTGCTTTTGCAAAAGCATCAACAAATACAGGTAATAACAATAATTTCCAAAAAGAAAGCAAAAGCTTTTCAAAAAAAAAGAACAAACAAAAATGGCATCATCATCAGGGATACTGTGATACCCTCAGTCTGTCCATTACTATGTCTCCTCCTAAAATCATTGGGTAGAAATTGCTCAGATATTGTAGTTGAGTTAACCTATGTTGACCATCTTGAATAGGAGTGTCCTTAATGACTCCAGCATCATCGCATTTCAGGGAGGGGTCGAAGGTCACATATGCAAAAGTTTCTTTTACAATGATATTTTCAAATATTGTCTAACTAAGGTTTAATATATATATATATATATATATATATATATATATATATATATATATATATATATATATATGTGTGTGTGTGTGTGTGTGTGTGTGTGTGTGTGTGGCCATAACTAGACGATGACTCATTTTAATTATGAACCCTGTCTTCTTTGTATGTGTCGAAAGATGATAGTACAATCATGAAGAAAACAACGAATTTAAGTTAACTTAAAGTTTAATATACCTTTTCGAAAGTGGACACAGTAAGAGCACATTTCATTCATTTGTTCATTCTTAGTGAATTAAAAAAGCACAGGATTTTACACAAATGTCATTTCAACTGCAGTCAGCACAAACATAAGATTTCATTTGAGAAAACAACAAAAAGCATTTCTGTGTAACCGTTATTACTATTAAAATAGTATTCTTTTGTAGTAACGTCACCTTCCAGCTTTCTAGGTCATGGCAAAGATCCCTTCATGTGCCTACAGAAATCAGTACCTGACAACAGTGCTGATCCACCTACAATAAAATGTCATTAAAGAAAATCTTCTCTATTCCAGACCACTGTGTGTATTTTCATCACTAGTCTTGTTCAACTGCTATAACTGCCCAAACTTCTATTGCTTACTATCAGATTTCTTATCTTTTATGCAAGTTAATAAAGTATATGACATGGAATTTGGAATGCCGGAAAAGATTTTTTCTTTTAAATTTGTATTTTAATTCTTTTTACAATAGCATCTTCGATCCTTTGAAAATTTGATAAAATTCAGTTAAACCACTTATAAGTATTTTTGTAATTTGACCGCTGATGAATAATCATTATAGTTAATCAGCAGTAACCTTGGCCACTGCAGTTTATAATGGACAACAATGTAAAATTGCTATAACATAAATGATGTGAGCTTTATGAGGGTATGAGATACAATTATTACAAAACGTGTTCATTAAGGAAAGGTACATGTAGATGAAATCAGGATAATAAACATCATTCTTGTCCAAATTTAGGTAGCCAGTCTTGGCAATGATAGTTCTAGGTCATAAAATTTGGTTGCCAGGTGTAATTGACCAGCCACCCACCCATGCTCTGCATGGCCAGATCTAGTATGTGAAACTGTAGGATTCGTGTTAATATACAAAAATCATGCACAGAAAAATAAAAAAAATCATGCACAATATTTTTACTATTATAATAGACACTTCCCCAGTAATCTGCAATAAAATATTATTCTCTCTTTGTATTTAGTTATAATACTACTACTGATATTCATTCAGGAATATGACATTAATGAGTGATTTTTAATGAATTTATTTACAGGATATACATTTTCTTTATTCCCCCAAAAACATGAGATATCTATCTGTATTGGCTTTGATATATTGGGAAGTGACTCTTAATTTTTCTAAAGACGGATTGAGTCCTTGAATTCATGGTTTCTAGCAACCACAAAGTCCTTCAAATTTGGTATCCCATAAAGATAATGGGTTCATTTTGTACATTATTGATAGAAATATAATTTCGAAAGGAAATAAAACACAAATATATTGATAATTTTGTCAGCAGTGATGCCAATTTTGCTCCACATAATCTCATAAAAACTGTATAGTCTAAAGTGAATTTGTATAGTTTCTCCAATTAGGTGATGAATATTCATCATGTATTTCTTTTTATCTAAACATTAGCTATTAATGAATCTGTAATGTTGTTTTCCTTTGATACTAGATCTGATACACAACTGGAGTAGCTGATGCCAGGATGCTGAATAATTATGTAATAAAACATAGTATTACTGTACTTCTGAATCTTCAGTCTTATCTCTCACAAGAGATATACATAACTTTCTATCTGTGTATGAATACATAAATCACATTATATCATTTACGGTTTATTCTGCGTCAGACTGCAATGTTAATAAGGAATAAGTGTCAGGGTCTGATTAGGTCAAGTGTTAAGGGAGGGTGGGGGTTTCCACAATTTCAAAAGGACGCTGACTTTCCTTGAAAGGGCACTAAAGCAAAAGTCAATATGTCTATTTAAGTGTGCATAATACCCAATACACGTGCGCAAGAATATAATGATGGTCAAATTTAAAGTGACAAGATACTGTATGTTTGTGTGAATGTACTGTTTTCTCATCTGGGGTGGGGGTGGGGGCCTGAGTGTGTTAGATTGAACACTTATCTATGACTTATTCTGTACCTGACTGCTATATTGATATGGAATGATTGTGTCACAATCAATTCTACAGGAGACTGCTATGTTAATAAAGAATAAGAGTGTTAGATTGGATTCTACACCAGACTGATATGATGGTAAGGGATAAGTGTGTTAGACTGGATTCTACATCAAACTGGTATAAAGATAAGGAATAAGTGTGTTAGATTGGATTCTACATCAAACTGGTATATATATAAGGAATAAGTGTGTTAGATTGGATTCTACATCAAACTGGTATGCTGCTAAGGGATAAGTGTGTTAGACTGGATTCTACATCAAACTGGTATATAGATAAGGAATAAGTCTGTTAGATTGGATTCTACATCAAACTGGTATGCTGGTAAGGGATAAGTGTGTTAGATTGGATTCTACATCAAACTGGCATATAGATAAAGAATAAGTCTGTTAGATTGGATTCTACACCAGACTGATATGTTGGTAAGGGATAAGTGTGTTAGACTGGATTCTACATCAAACTGGTATATAGATAAGGAATAAGTCTGTTAGATTGGATTCTACATCAAACTGGTATATAGATAAAGAATAAGTGTGTTAGATTGGATTCTACATCAAACTGGCATATAGATAAAGAATAAGTCTGTTAGATTGGATTCTACACCAGACTGATATGATGGTAAGGGATAAGTGTGTTAGACTGGATTCTACATCAAACTGGTATAAAGATAAGGAATAAGTGTGTTAGATTGGATTCTACATCAAACTGGCATATAGATAAAGAATAAATCTGTTAGATTGGATTCTACACCAGACTGATATGATGGTAAGGGATAAGTGTGTTAGACTGGATTCTACATCAAACTGGTATAAAGATAAGGAATAAGTGTGTTAGATTGGATTCTACATCAAACTGGTATATAGATAAAGAATAAGTGTGTTAGATTGGATTCTACACCAGACTGATATGTTGGTAAGGAATAAGTGTGTTAGACTGGATTCTACATCAAACTGGTATAAAGATAAGGAATAAGTCTGTTAGATTGGATTCTGCATCAAACTGGTATGCTGGTAAGGGATAAGTGTGTTAGATTGGATTCTACATCAAACTGGTATATAGATAAAGAATAAGTCTGTTAGATTGGATTCTACATCAAACTGGTATATAGATAAAGAATAAGTGTGTTAGATTGGATTCTACATCAAACTGGCATATAGATAAGGAATAAGTCTGTTAGATTGGATTCTACATCAAACTGGTATATAGATAAAGAATAAGTGTGTTAGATTGGATTCTACATCAAACTGGCATATAGATAAAGAATAAGTGTGTTAGATTGGATTCTACATCAAACTGGTATGCTGGTAAGGGATAAGTGTGTTAGATTGGATTCTACATCAAACTGGTATATAGATAAAGAATAAGTGTGTTAGATTGGATTCTACACCAGACTGATATGTTGGTAAGGGATAAGTGTGTTAGACTGGATTCTACATCAAACTGGTATAAAGATAAGGAATAAGTCTGTTAGATTGGATTCTGCATCAAACTGGTATGCTGGTAAGGGATAAGTGTGTTAGATTGGATTCTACATCAAACTGGTATATAGATAAAGAATAAGTCTGTTAGATTGGATTCTACATCAAACTGGCATATAGATAAGGAATAAGTCTGTTAGATTGGATTCTACACCAGACTGATATGATGGTAAGGGATAAGTGTGTTAGATTGGATTCTACACCAGACTGATATGATGGTAAGGAATAAGTGTGTTAGATTGGATTCTACACCAGACTGATATGATGGCAAGGGATAAGTGTGTTAGATTGGATTCTACACCAGACTGATATGATGGTAAGGGATAAGTGTGTTAGACTGGATTCTACATCAAACTGGTATATAGATAAAGAATAAGTCTGTTAGACTGGATTCTACACCAGACTGATATGCTGGTAAGGGATAAGTGTGTTAGACTGGATTCTAGATCAAACTGGTATATAGATAAAGAATAAGTCTGTTAGACTGGATTCTACACCAGACTGATATGCTGGTAAGGAATAAGTGTGTTAGATTGGATTGTACACCAGACTGATATGTTGATGAGGAATAAGTGTGTCAAATTGAATAATAGCCGTAAGATAGAAGAATCATGGACATACTGTAGCAGATATCCATTTTCCAGCTCAGCGGATGTATTGCTGTTGATGAGTTACAATAAAACCATATTAACAACTACAAGTACAATGCTAATATATCGTTTTGAAATGCTAGATAAAATTGTTCATCTCTTCTTCTAACACATAAACTTTTTCATTTATGGACTCTATCCACACAATTTACATGTGCAGACAAGCTTATTTATAGCCAGCCTGCAACTTAAACATTGACGCTGTGGTATGACTGCATGCTGAACAAAGGCTGCATTAAAGAAATAGATATAGTGTGTTATTAGATTAGGATAGTGTTATACTAACAAGCAGCAGGAAGGGTGAACCCTACAACTTTGTTGAGACTTTATTTATAAAAAATAAAGGTTCCTACAGGGGCTGAAAAAAAAGGTCAATAACATAAACCGAAGCCTATAACTTTTATTATTTCCATACAGTTTAGGTTAGCTCATTTCCGTTACTTTTTGTTGACGTATTTTTTTCAGATTTTTATGCGATTCGTTTACTCGCGGGTCACTCAATTTTTGTCGTTCACCCTTCCTGCTGCTGTAATTAACCAAATATTTTATCAAGACCTATTCGATATCTGGATCTTGGGTCATGTAGATTTATCGTTATAAATCCAAACGGAACAGCTTGTGCTTTTGAAAAGAAGTTTTTAAATTTAATCATGTCCATGTCGCCTGAGCACCAAGTATAATAAATATTTTGTAAAGTATAATTATCTACGCCATTAAACACAACTAGAATATTGCAGTTGTCTCTGATCACCTTAGGTATCTGTGTATATCTCTGAGTAACATAAATCACATCCGTGTTTTTATGTCTACCTCGAGAAAATATTCTAGCTGGATTTGATTGTTTGTCCAGCATCACATCATCGTATACTACGAGATTATTAATGAATCCATCTAGGTCATCTACAGATGGAGCTTCATCAATATCGGTTATAAAATCAATAATATCATTTCCGTCTTCGTCCAGTAGTTTTGCATTTTTATTAAAATCCTTAAGTACTTCATAACACCTCTGATCATCTACAGATGGTGCTACTAAATATAATTTATTCCACTTTAGCCATCTCATTATTAGATTGAGCAATAATTGCGTCTTTCCACTTCCAGATGGGCCTATTATAATCATTCTAATGGAATTCGGAAGCGCTGGATGGTGCTTTACTGGTTCTTGTTTTCTTGTCGCTGAAAAGTCAATTATATCCATATAATAAATAATATGAGTTTATATTGTGTTCGATGCAGAGCACCTACACCCACTGCTGAATTAACGACAATAACAACAAAAAATAAAAGACGCGCACTTACAGGTAAATGTGTGAAATGTGGCACCAAGAAATATAAATTTATTCCTCTTGCAACAAAGACAGATGGTGATATCGCTGCTTTATTAGGAAAATTACTAGGAACTCCATGGGCTAAATACCCTGGTGAGAAACTTTTACCCGGATATAATTATTGTGGTCCAGGAACTCGGCTTGATATCCGACTTGACGAACGAGATCAACCAAAACCAGGAGAGTATCCAATAAACGCAATTGATCAAGCGTGTCACGTTCATGATGTCGCGTATAAAAGTAAGGATTTGCAACAACGACATCTCGCAGATGTGAAA
The DNA here is from genome assembly GCA_016617855.1 of Megalonaias nervosa. NCBI lineage: Eukaryota > Metazoa > Mollusca > Bivalvia > Unionida > Unionidae > Megalonaias > Megalonaias nervosa. The sequence goes on along the minus strand of JAECUM010003031.1, from coordinate 183,787 downwards.
TTGATTCACGCATTAAATTCTATACCTAATAAATCTCCCAGAGAAAAACTCGCTAGTTTTCTAATAAAATCTGCTATGAAAGGTAAACTAGTGCTAGGGGCTGGCAATTAAATTATATAACTATCATAATGGAATCTGTTTATTATTCCCCGAGAGGGTATTGGAGAGGTAAAGCAGCGATTAGTAAACTCGCCGAAGCAGCAAAAGTTTCACGTGATGTTGCTGCATCATGGTTAGCACGACAGGCAATATGGCAAACCTTCCTGAGTCCACCTAAAAGAATTCAGTACGCGCATTTCGATGTTAGCGTTCCTAATGAAGTTCATCAAGCAGATATTTTGTTTTTACCACACGATACCATTAAAACACGTATACGTCAATACACGTATAGATACGCGTTAACTGTCGTTGATGTTGCGAGTAGATACAAAGAAGCGGAGCCATTATCAACAAAGACAGCATCTGAAGTTGCATCTGCGTTTGAACGCATTTATCAACGTGGTGGTCTACGATGGCCACGGTTATTACAAGTTGATCCTGGTAAAAAATTTCTTGGAGCAGTATCATCGTTGATGAAGAAACATAACGTTAAAATCAGACTAGGACATACTGAAATTCATCGTGATCAGGCAATCGTTGAACGATTTAATCGAACACTTGCTGAGCGGTTATTTGGATACCAATATGCAAGGGAAATATCCGCTGACTTTAAGGATAGATCTCGTGAATGGGTTGCAAGATTACCGAGTGTGATAGCTGCGTTGAATAATGAAATTACTCGTGCAACTTCCATGAAACCTTCTAATGCGATAAAAAAAAATATATCCCCCGTAACCACGGAAAACGTGAATCTTCCTCTCAAACAGTATTAGGTAGTGTTACACTAAGATATTTATATGAACCTGGCGAACTTGAAGGTGGTAAAAAAAGAGCAACCGATCCTATCTGGAGCGTGACTACACATACAATTTCTAGCGTGGTTAGATCCACTGGAAGACCTGCAATCTACAGACTAGATTCTAATGCCCCTCAACGTGGATTTGTACGTGAACAATTACAAGTAATTCCTACAGATACACAATTACCACCAAGTTCACTTATGTAAACTAGCACCTCTGCGTCGATTACACTCCAAACAGGTCAGCACCACATTTTCACGTGTATGACCAAGATCACTATTAGTTCTGTCTACGGTAAATTGTCTTGGATTATTATTTGAATATTGCCATAACATTATCGTGTTACAGCTTGCACAATGATTATTCTGTAGTTGTTTTAGTGTTATAATAAATTCAGCATCAATATCAAAGTCACGATTTTTTTTTTTGTCACACTGTTTATAACCCGCTAATTTTTTCCTGATTACAGCAGCGTCATTAGTGATTTCCTCAGTTATCACGTAATCTATAACAACCCTATGTAGTTGAGTTATTCTTCTGACACAAGACACTGCGAGATAGGCTAGGTTTGACCATTCGATACGATCATCGACGATCCAAATACTAGTATCAGTGATAGTTAATCCCTGCGACGAGTGAATCGTTATAGCGTATCCTAACGTCCATGGCGATTTATCCATGTTTAACGCGCTCTCAACAACGTCAACAGTGACTAAAACAATATCATTCAGTACAAGATTTTGTACTCGGACATTTTCAGTGTCTCCACCTGGAATTTCAACTTCTATATTTTGTCGTCGAGTATCTGCTGGGCGATAACACAAAGGTACAGGTAACGTTGGAAACTTTTCCTTATGTAACGTAAATAATTTCTTTTGCAGTTCATCACGAACTATCTTTCTACTTGCGACTATCAAATCAGCAGGCCTCCATAAAGTCCAAAATTCATTCATAGGAGTTTCTGCAATTACTTTACGCAGAATCTCGCATTGTATTTGATCTGGCTGAAGTCTGATTAATCTTTTAAGCTCTTTCAGCGGTTCATCAATAGCTCTATGGTCATCATTTATTTCTTCATAATAATCTACGTTATTCTTTAACCATTCATGTGGAGACTGTCCAACAAAGGGTGGTGGTTGACCATGATCGCCACACGTAATCACAGTAGTATTCTTCAATAACAACCAATCAAGAAATGTTTTTAGTGTTTCTAACGACACCGTGCATATCTCGTCCCATATAATATACTTGGGTATATATTTTTCACCCATTCGCTCAGGAGTCCACGTGTCTCCGCACCATCTAAAGAAACTATGATATGTACATGATTTTACTCCTCGTTCTTTTATTTCTCTAGCAAGTTTATGTGTAGGTGTCAAAACAATTATATCTGAGTTATTATTCATAAATAAGTTAATCGCACGAGTTGTTTTACCTGAACCACCACACCCATTAAGATAAACGGTCTTATGTCTAGCCACAAGATCGTACACAGATGGTGCAGATGACTTTGATATTTGATTATTATTTTTGTAATATATTTCCTTGATTTCAACATCGGCAGATTCAGAATAACTAAGTATATTTTCTTGTTTTATCCTCCATGCCCCCCATTCGCCATTACCGAGTTTTAATAAATCTTTATATTTTTTGTGTATGTAAAATGAATCCGTAGCAACTCTAACAGCGTAACGAGGAAATCTATTTATCATCGACAATAGATTTATCGAAACAGAAGCTAACATCGAAGATCTTAAATGAGTAAACTGCGGTGACTCGCCATCAAGATAGCTCACAATGGTACCTAGTTTTGTTCCATCTGATAAATAAGCATTACATCGGTTTATAAATGTGTTTTTCTCCGTTGTATCAGCGATTATAAAATCTAGTTCAGCATCGTCCATAATCAGTCTTGTACAATACCGTTTATAATCGTATGAACCACCTTGAGTGAACTTACCGATTATTTTTCTGCCGAGATCCTTTGCAAGTTTTTCATCATGTTCATTCCTGGCATCATCGATATTAAATCTGTCCGGTTCTGGTAACCAAACTTGCTTCTGTGAACTATACGATATAATCGCTTCAGTTACTCTCAACGATATTAAAAATCCAGCATCAAGCATATATCGCAATAGTACTATCGGAACCCAATATTTTTCTGAAAAATGTCTTCCGAACCAAATATAAGTAATCGCATGGAGATCTTCTCTAAACTCGAATGATTCTACGTGAGCAAATCCTGTTAAGTCAAAATCTGGTAAGGGTCCGTTTATTGCAACCCTGGTCATCTCATGTGTAGAATGTCCGAATCTCTTAAAGTATTTAGAACATGCTCTATATCCAAGAAAACTCCCAGGATAACATGCTACCATATCAACCGAGATAACATCACTATAATCGTATTTGGTGTTCCATAATCCACCGTGCCCATATTCAATACAACTTTTCTTGACATCTTCAAGAGATTCCGATCGTGTCGTTTTCCATGAATTTTTCTCCTGAGCGAAATGAGCAGCGACTGACGGAACAGTAAAACAGTTATTCAGTAATTGTCTAACTATGACATCATCAGAGGTATATTTCAGTGCAAGATGTTCCATTTCCTCATGGAGAGATTCTGTACGATAAATATCACCGTTAGGTCGTACAAATTGATCGTAATGATCATATTCCGAACTTTGAAATAACCAAACAGAAACAGGATCGGTTTTACTAATATTTTTAATAAAATCAAAGATATCACCGTCATAAAATTTAACCTTTCTATCTCGTGGAAATATTGTTACTGCAGCAGTCCATGCGTGCGCGTTATGATCAATAATATCTATCGGAGCTCCATTTTTTATATATTTCGGTTTGTACAAAATCTCTCCGGTTAATGTTTTTACTGCTATTGGAAATCTTAATTTCTTCTCTAGCTCAGCAACATCTTTGATAGACGCTCCGGTATCTTTAACCGACTCTGCCCATGCATTTATTTTTTTACGTCTTAAATCCGTTAAACCATTACCACGTATCGCGTTTGTAAAGTGTTCTGTAACTCGCTCAGCTACGCAGTTTATCCTTGACGAAGTCAGTGATGACAATCTCATCGGTTTGAGATCCCCAACATTAGGTTTATTATTCAGCGGAAATATTCCATAGACAACCGCAGTTACAGGGTACTCTCACTCATAATACGGTTTATCTATACCAGTTAGTATTCCTGGTTTGGATTTATTACTCAAGAAGATGTTATTTCCTGACTGCACGCGGACGGGATCGCGCTTGTCACAAATAATCCAAATATCTTCTTCTGTATTTACAATAAATTTTATTAAAATAAAATATTTTTGATTATCAAGGTGGTTAATGATTACTCTTCCTCGTTTGTCATTCATCGTATTAGAAACATTTCCAACTCTGAATGTTGACCATGCATGAACCGCACTATCGTCACGAAATTCCTTCTTGGCCTCACGGATACGTTTAGTTACATCTTTATTAGTTAAAGCTAGATCTTGCATCGAAATACTAAATTTATACTCAGGTAGTCTGTCAAGATCGAATCTGGTTGCGTAGGGTTCAATCACGGATAATTCTTCCATATTATAATTAGGACAAAATATATATTTAATTGAACGTTAATCTTTTGTATATGATTCAACCAAATCACTGCAACTGGCTAAAAATCGGTTATACGTCTCCGTGTAACAGAGCATGTGTGAATGAATATTGTAGTTATCATATGCAATGCGTCAGAAATGGGAGTCTAGGACCAAAACCGTGCCTGCGGTGTGGTGTTGGAGTGCGAGGAAAGACTCACCTGTGCGCGCAATGTGGTGGTAAAAAATACAGAGAGTTGAAACGATATTACGATAAAAAATATAACGCTGATTCTCCTATAAAGACCGAAGAAGATTATCTGGCTAGATTTTCAAAACAATGATTTAAACAAATAGTATTATGTATATAAATGGAGCAAAATGAGTTTGTGTCACATCCAATCATTACCAATTATGAAGCATCTCGAGAAGGTGTGATTAGAAACTGCAGATTGAAAAAAACAGTCGGTAGTATTGATAATACTGGTTATCTTAGATTTACTACTAATGGCAAGAAAAAAAGATATTTATCACATATATTTACCTACGAGTGTTATTTTGGACTAATCAAAGATGGATATGTAGTTGATCACATCAGTGGTGATAAACTTGACAACTCACTTGGAAATCTACGAATTACTACACAGAGTCAAAATTGTAAATCCGGAAACACAGGAAGGTGTAAATTATACGGAAAGAGAGCTATTAAATCCGTAAATACAGAGACTGGGGAAGAAATTAGTTTTGAATCAATTAATTCTGCTGCCAAATATTTTGACATAGTACCAACTTCAGTACAATACGCGGCAGAAAATATACAGAAATCTGCCTTTTCCAAAAGATTTGCACAAAAAATATGATTTCAATACGTTTAGTCTACCGTATTTTTAATGTCACCAAATGATTAAGCGAGATAACTCCGTCAAGCATAATGATAAATATCGTAGTTGTCGCGCTTATACTAGATACGAGTTAATGTCAAAAGCTATCCTGATTGTCCATACTTTTGACTGTAAAAACATTTCAGTGAATTTGGTTATGTATCTCAAGTACTGCAAATAAAAATAATTTTATTTAATTTTTTTTTATTTCGTTGATTTTGTTTTGAAAACCGCGTTTTTTGTTCGAAAATCTCGTTTTTTGCATGAAAAATGACCAAAAATCAGTGAAAATCAGCCAGATTTTGACAAATTCTGAGGGTCAAACCCCCAGGGGGGTTAACGGGAATTAACATTAGGTTTTAAATTTGTTGATCAAATACTGTTTTTTTCCGGATTTTTATCGTAATTCGCTAGCAAAATGATCATAAAAATCTACACAATACGAGCAAAAGAACCGGAAAGAACCAGTATTTGATCAACAAATTTAAAACCTAATGTTAATTTCCGTTAACTTTCCTGGGGTTTTGACCCAACGAAAACTAGCAAACTCAACGAAAACTTTGCACAACAAGCACGGGCAATATTATATATGTTTTGTACTTGTCTATGATACCTACTGAAACATAATGGTTGGTCCATATTCTTTGATACAATACAGTATAGCAGATACTTGTCAATATGAGGTATCCACAATGCGAAACAAAAAAATATCCAAATATATGATACCTACTGAAACATAATGGTTGGTTCTTTGATACAATATACTTGTCAATATCCATGTGTGTGGGTTGCATTATACTAGGCAGAATATGCTAGTTTTCCCAAGGATTTTGTTTAGCTATTACCACAGTCAATGATCCAGAACTCTCATTATCGCTGTCATTTTCACTCATATTTTCACAATGCTCTCTTAACTGTCTTATACGAAAGTTCATAATCTTTTTCTGTTCGTATTCATGAGATAATTCTAACTTGATTTTGTCAATAGCGTTTGAGAGAGGCACAAACAACTTTACCTGATCATCAGTGACAGTTGCCAGTGACTTTAACATTCCTTGTTGGATAACTTTCATAAATTTATAATCAGCAGATAGCGTGAATCTGTTCTCGTTTTTGCGTTGTTGTAATGAGTCAAAATCACATAGAATCTTTTCAGCATTAAGATTGTCAGATACATTGATACCGTTATGTTGTAATTTTTTAATCGCAGAAACAATGACATTGATATTTTCAAACTTCATTATATAATAAATGTATATTTAATATAAAAATAATATTTTTGGACGGTACTATATTTTTACAAAACATATATACAACTCCATATGAACTCCCAGCTTGTCATATAACATGCTGGCAAGTTCAGGAGCATTCTGAATTAATCCCCATGTGATCCCCTAAGGTGTCAAACAACATCATAGTAGGACCAGAGGAAATTCCGAAAGACGAAACACAAACCCAATGTGATCCCCTAAGGTGTCAAACAACATCTTAGTAGGATCAGAGGTCACACATAAACTGATTGATGAATATATGGTCATGTGATGTTGATTTTTGCAGGCGGCACATTTTGACCTTTGTGAATCCCCCGGTTGCCTTTTGACATCCGAGCAAGTTCAGAGGTCACATATAAACTTAATTAAGGACGATTTATAATTATATACAATGAAGATAATGGGTATATACAATGATTATGATATATTCAATGATGATGATGGCCTTTTCTCTATTTGTGAATATATAAACTAGCACACCCACCCCCAAATATCAAATCCGTAGGGGTGCAAAACTGACACCTACTACGTGTTGACACGTGGGTAGGTATACTAATTTCTATTCACAAATAGACTGTGGCTGGCCAAGGCCCCTAATAGATTATAAATCTTGGCCTAAAATCGCCTCCGCAGACAATTTGCCTTTCTCGGGTTTCGAACCACCGACGCCAGGATGAGAGTTTCAACGCGCTAGTAATGAGCTATCGGACCTTGTTATAAATATATACTGAAAAAGTTAATATGTGTTTACCAAAAGCACAATAGCCTATTTCCTAAAAACTACAGTGTTCTTAACAAAAACCACAGTTTTCTGTGTAAAATGGGATTTTATATTTCTAGTTTCCAAAAAATATATATAATTCTGCATTAACACTGAGTCTATGCGTAAGCCGTAACCAAGGAGATTGATTTAGTCATAGCGCATTCTTAAAATAACTTTACGCGGTAATCGGCCACACAGATACAGGCAATATTGTGCACAAATTCTTCTATGGCGCACTATTATTATAATATCCACACGCATTACGTGTATTTTATTATATAGCCGATTTTCTTAACAGAGACCAGCTTCTGTGTAAAATGCAACAGAATTCTCTCTGTTATAGCCGTTATGGAATAATCAATAACAGAGCTAATTATGCAGCCACAGCCTTCTAGACAATATATTTCGATTGCCTGTGTGCACTATGAGAAATCTTGTGCGCGGATTTTATGTAAACAAAGAATACAGTATTATTATTTTGTCAGTTACTGGTTGCCACATAGGGAAAGTTGCCGATTAGCATTGAATGAGACCGCCGGCAAGGTTATATATATTTACAAGTATATGCTATGCTATATTGTATCAGGTATCATAGACAAGCACTATGCATCCGGATATTTTTTTTTTGTTTCGCATTATGAGCGTACATACAGACTTATATTTAGGTCTTCATTTTGCAAATCCAGAATGTGACCTACCTGGTCTGTAAGTTTAAAGTGTATCCTTGATAGTAACGGGTTGTGTACACGTAGATATACGGGATTTATTGGCTCTGATACAATCAACCAGCCGGGTGGATCGTGCGGGGAAAATGTGTATAATATGTACCCTTGCTGGGCCTGGTTAGACTTAGAAAGATCTACCTGATAGCTACCTTCAATAATATCGCATACCAGATTGACTGCAATAACGGAAGTAATATTTACAATGCCCGGCGATATGTGGCGACCGGCACTAAAAGGGTCGTTATTGTGTTTTAGTATAGCCGGTGGTAGGGCTATTTTTCTCCACGATTCAATTACTCCGCGATAATAGTCTTCAATAAGATCGTCAAGTCATTTCTTCATTTTAGCGTTATTTAAATCTGGTATAATAAATGTTTGTAAATCTTTTTCTTTTATTTTGTAATGATCAAGAAATATTTGTTTAGATTCTGGATTTGTGTAATAATTTCCATCGAGTTCAGTCGCAGTGTTTATAATACTTCGATTGGCGATGTATAAATCGAGTAACATCCCATTTAAATGTTTTATTGACTCGATTATCTGATTTTTTACACCATCGTCATAATGTTGAGATAATGAAATAAGTAAACTTCTTAAATCATTAAATGTTTTATCGTATTCAGGTTTAAGAGTATCTAAAAACCGTTTAATAATTTCTTTATCAACAATATATACACTAATCTGCGTCCTAGTGTCTGTGTTAATAATAAATAATGCTCTATTCAACTTGAGGATTCTATCACCGTCAAAATCGGTAAAGTAATATGTATCGTTGTTTGAATCAAATTTAAATCTTATATAACGCCAATGATGTTTTCCTCGATATTCTGGATCTTTAATGAATTTATTTTCGTTTGTTTTAAATTCATTTTTAGTTGGTTCTGAAATCCCATTATAACAGGTGCAACTTCAAGCCATCCTAACACGGATCTAATCGAACTTTGATAAATGTCTACGATGTAATCAGGAGAATTTATTTCAATCACCGCTGATAGTGTTGGTTCGTAAACAGTGATCGCTATTTTAGATTCTTTCCCTGTGATAGATTTAATTCTGCGTTGAAACTCGTCATTAATCTGTTCTATTTGATAACTGCCCGTTGAAATTCCAACAACTTGCCAATCAGGAGTTCCATCAGGTTTATTCTTATTCGCAAATACCAGTGAATTATTTGCTGGTTGTCCACCAAACGGTTTTGACCTGATATTTGGCCAACTATGATAAACTCGTAATCGTGCTAGCGCTATTTCCTTTGCTGGAATTGCAGTCGGAAAATTAACGCTAAATTCAGGATTGTTGAACTTAATGATATCATAGTAGTTTTTGACGGCGTTGTATTAGCTACGATCTGCTGTAATAATTCTAACGATGACATTATTTAAAATACTCCGTATTTAATTATTATTTTAATAGAGCGGAAATTCAACCCTCCACTTTATCATTAGAATCCACTTTGAATGCCTCATGATAAGTTTCCATTATCGTTGCGAATTCCTCATCGGATATTTTACCATCGCTGAGGTACGCCGAAAGATACGATGATAGTTTAGAATAAGATGCTGTTGCTGTGTGCAATTTCATTATGTACTCGTTTAGTTTATCATTTGTACACGTAGATATTTTCTTAGCGATAATACTGAAAATACCTGCGCATGTTGTTGCCGTGAAAACTATAATTGTTACAACTGCAGGCGCTGTCATCGTTATTGTTGATAGTAATAATCCAGTTCCAGCAATAACAGCAGAAACCGAGTATACCATTATATCAATAACAACCATACGTCGCCGATATTTTTTTACCTTTATCGTGTAATCGTCGATGATATTTTTTAGTTTAGTTTGACACTCACATACTTGAGCGTATCTGTGACGTTGAACGTCGATAAACGACTCTTGATTCATTATATTTATCTAGATAACTAATTGAGGAGTTTCACATACAAATTCCAAGCACCACCAGTATAGTACTCTGGTTAATTTTTTATCAGATGCCTCCATCAGAAATGTTTCTTCCGCATCTTTATTTATTATAACGGATACAACTCCAGAAAAAGTATCGATTGAATGACAACATGGAAATGTAGTAAATATACTGAATTTTGCTATGCTAAATATAGACAGCCTGTATACGCCAGTAATTTCTGCGGTGTGTTTGAGAGTATTATCTTGCAGTGTCCATACTCCTAATCCTGATGCTACTGTGTATACTACGTTGAAGATCTGCTTGTGAGGCATTCCAGCAAGTAACTTTGTTACTAAATTAGTTTTTTCAACGATATTAGGAATTCCACTAACAATATCGTTGATTTTCATGTTAATGTCGGTAAGTTTTATGTCAACGACTGGTGGATTTCCAAAAAAGTCATGAATAGATCTGTTTATATTTCTACGGAAATTCAGAAACGTTTGCACGTGATTGGTAAAATCAGTTCTAACAGCGGTAATTTCATCATTGACTGTCATTAATGATTTATTGCTATCATCGACGTATTTCTTCGTTGCAGCGTCAAAATCTGTTTCTGGTGTTCTGAGATTATTAATACCATTATTATTCATGTCGAGAAATGCACGCATTATACCACCGCGCACTGACACGTACTTGGATTCTTGATCATCGACGTATTTTTTTGTTGCTGCGTCTGTATCTGCGATTGGATCTCCAAGATATGTAATTTTTCTTCCTGACATAATAATGTCACCGTAAATACATCACCAGTTTTCTTAACATAATCGTTAGCTGATTTACCGGAATCCTGTATTTTACCATGATCAGTGAAAGTAACGATATTATTAACAACCGCGTTGGGAATTCGTACAAGTACATCTGGTAGTTGTATGTTACTCGTTTTTAATCGTCCTTGTTTGTCCTGAAAAACGACGACTTCATTTTGATCCACACTTGTGATATTTAATAAATCATCGATTTCATTTCTGAGCTGATCAAGAGTTATCAAGAGTTGCATATTTAGATAAATCGACCTTCTGAGCTCTACCTGAGGATCTTCCATAAATATCTACCATTATATTTACTGATATCTGTTTAAGTGTGATGACGTGGTATACCGTTCAGTAGTGAACGCGTGCACGACTTTATGAGGTGGCGCTGTTGATTTTGATACAGCATCAAGCACGGCGAGGGCTTCACGACCGCATATTGGCGGATCAGTTAATTTTTGTGTTGGTAGCATTGAATACCTGATTGGAATACTTTTATCGCCGGTAACGTACTCTAAAAATTCTTTTGGTGGTGCTAGTCCATACGAATCGAAATAAATAATTCCACGTGGATCAATTGCATATCCGACCCAGTGCGTACCTGGGCCAGAGCTTTTATCGAGATTAATGATACCGGTTTCATGTTGCATCGCAATGGTAGGTAATTGATCGCGCATAAAAACTCCTCTGAAGTTTTTTATTTTTAATTTTTTAGCAGCATTAAGTAAATCAAAATTGGACATGGGTGATATTAGTAAACTGTCCCGGGAAGTCTTAGACCCTTTCCGTACCACGAATGCGGGGTCCCTGGTAATCTTAGACCTTTTCCGTACCACGAATGCGGGGTTCCTGGTAGTCTTAGACCTTTTCCCTTTTTTTTGGAGGTTTTTATTCCTTGTCCGGTTGCTTTCTTTAACGCCATTCCAGCAGCAGTTCCAACAGCACCTAATGCAGCTGCTTTTGCAACAGCTGGGGCTGCAGCGGCTATTAATGCTGGTATAGCTGCGAGAAGTGGAAATATGCCACCCGTCTTAGCGATGTCTTTGATGGCGCCCGCAGAAAGATTAAGTTTTATACCTTTATTTGATTTTTTGGCTTCATTGAAGTTTTTGAACTGACGCTCGGTCAACGATAGTTTATTTGAACCACTCATCTGTTCTCGCTTTAGCGATATTTTTATTCCACAGTTATTTTTTGATGCTGATTGCAGCTTTTTGATCTGACCAGGAGTCAGACTCACACTAACGTGATGATATGACATTTATAATATTATGAACGATCTAATTACATGTTTATTTACATATTTTCTACTGGAGCATCAACGACTCTCATTCTTCCACCAGCACCTTCGAGTAACATTGATTTATCGCTGAGTATAACTGCGATTGCTCTATAATTAGGAATAGCTCCAGCATCTCTATTAACACGAGCTCGAAAATGTATATCAACTACTGATTGTCTGGTTAAATCTAAATGTTCTAGTGAAAAGTAATAAATCGGATACAGCGCTGTAAAATCTAACTGTGATATTTGTAAACCAGTATCAATGTTTTGATCACGCCCCATGAATGTCATTAATCGATGATATGCATGTGCTACATGATTTTGATCGAAATTCAACAAAATATCCTCGGATGGTTCTTGATGTCCATTTATCCTTAATGAAACCTCAGAAACACCAAGTTTATCAAATACCATAATACTTTCATCTTGATCGTTTATTCGTTCAATATTTTGAAGCGCAATAAATATATGTCGCGGTGCAGAAACACCTTCCTGAGAAGCTATTTGCCATGTAAATAAACCATTAATTGCACTTTGGATAGTATCTGTGGTCATAGTTAACCATGACAACGTTGATTTACCACCTTGATCCATAAAAGAAAGTAACCGTTGTTCTTCAGATATTGATGGAGTCATCACTGGCATCCACAGGGAAAGTTTTGTTAGTACTACTATACCAACATCAAATATACCAGGTCGCCAGATTGCATCATTATCATTGCCTTTTCGCACAAGTACAACTTTATGTTTAGATCCGAAAATCACTTTCCTAACATTTCTACAAAATCCAAAGATGTGTGACAACGGAATTGCACATGAAAATGCTCTCCTATCACCTTTTAACATTGATTTACGCACCGCAAATCCTAAGTTAAAATTTGCATTCATCGATAATACTGCAGGACCATCAGCAGCTCCTCCTGCAGCTCTCACATCACCAATAGTTACGTTTCTACTTTCTGGAAAATCAGTTGTATCCTTTGCAAACATCATTGATGGTCCAGCTGATCTTGAGTAATCGTCACTGTATCTTGCAAGACCCAATATCGTCGTGGCAACATCAACATCCTTCTGGATTGTTTCAATATTTTTTCCGTCAATCATGTACGTAGCGCTATCAAATAACGCCATAATGCCATTATTAACAAAACCAATTCTAACATCAGCGGCATATGCTACTGGTGCTGCAGGAGCAGCGTTATTTAAAATTTCACCTTCTACTTCGATAAACGCCTCAGCGGGTAAGAAATATCTACTTGTATCCTGAACCTGTAATTCAATTCGTCCACGCTGATCTGGCATTCGTGCGTCATAAGAATAATATTGATAATCGCGCACAGACTCATCTTTGAGAACTGGTGCATCCATGTCAAACGCGGGGTCAGGTATACGCTTAAACATCTTTATTATTATCGTCTTCGTCTAACACGAAGACCACTTCGGGAAGTGAGACCACTTCCTGCTATCAGACTAGCGGTTATATTTTTTTCCTTTTCCGACATTGGTACATCAGCCAACTCCGCTAGTTTTTTATTAGCGGCTTGATTTATTATTTTACTTACACTTGCGGGCATCACTTCAGTGCTGGCTAATTTCACAGGTTGAGGTCGGGCCGCTTGTGGTCTGCGTATTAATCTTGATAGTCTATCTTTGATTGCTGAAAATGCTTTGCTAGCAATATTACCAACAGCGCCTATACCTTTTTCACGAACAATATCAATAGCTTTCATGCCCAGTTGCTTTGCAATCGGTATTGCTTTTGGGGCTATTCTTCTAAACAGACCCTGAATAACATCACCTAATCCATCTCCGTAGGTCGCTTTGTATACTGGTAATCGTGAGTTTATTGCCCTGACCATGGTAGGTCCACGAGTATTGTGTATGATCATCTTATTATTAAGTGATTTTATAACTAATTACATACTTAGTCACTGTGGTAGTCATCAGCGATTTCATTAATGAGGGACCGATATACATTAATATCCATAATTCCACCTGTAAATAATCGTTTACAAATATCAGCTGCTTCATTAATGATTTCTGGGGAATTATTACCAGCTCGTTTTCCTCCAATGAGGATTTCTAGTCGATCGACATCAGCAAGAACGTTATTAGGACAAGTAATAAGACCGCTTCCTAGACCACTTCCAGTTGCGCCTGGGGCGTCTTGAAATTCTTCTTCCTCACCAGTTTCTTCTTTTGGTTTCGGTGATACTTTTGGTGATCTTAGAAAATCACGAAATGATTCTTTCCACGTTTTTTTTTCTCTTTTTTTTTCTTGTCTTTGTTGTCGTTGTAGCTCTTGTTGCTGTAGTAGTGGTTGTAGTCGTGGTATTGGTTGCTCTGGTGATGGAAATTTAAGCTGTGGTGATGATATTGGTGATAATTCAAATTGTGGTGATAGTAATAATCGTTTACTTCGTTCAGACTCTTCTATATATTTATGTACAGCTTCATCAAATCTGTTAAAATCTCTAATATCTTCATTAGATCTGGTTTCTGGAATACCAGTAGCGACGCGATATACATCTCTGATCCAATTGGCAGAGCTTAATGATTTAATATATTCTGGTTTTACATATTTTTTTCTTTCATAATATCCAAACGCGGCAATATCAAATGATTGGGTTGGGTTCCTGGTAGCAGCGATACCGTCAAGCGTAAATTTATCTATTATCTTAGTTCTGGTTCTTGGTGGTTGTGGTGGTTGTGGTTGTGGTGGTGGTTGTGGTTGTGGTGGTTGAGCTGCTTGAATATGAGCAATATCAGCAGGCAATGTTGCAAGAGCTCGTTGTGTTGCTTCGGTTGCTGTAACAATTTTCTTCGTTGGTTCGACAATCGGTTTAAATAATTGTTCTGTACCTTCTGTAAATTCCACCTGAGACTCCTGACGCGATTGTAGTTGTTGCTTAACAGAATCACGAACAGGTAGATATTTCTTAATTACCTCTAGTCGCTCTCGAGCTAATTTAGCTGAGTGTGGTTCTCCAATACTCATTATTGATATAACAATGATGATTTAATTACAGCAGCAGGAAGGGTGAACGACAAAAATTGAGTGACCCGCGAGTAAACGAATCGCATAAAAATCTGAAAAAAATACGTCAACAAAAAGTAACGGAAATGAGCTAACCTAAACTGTATGGAAATAATAAAAGTTATAGGCTTCGGTTTATGTTATTGACCTTTTTTTTTCAGCCCCTGTAGGAACCTTTATTTTTTATAAATAAAGTCTCTAAAAAGTTGTAGGGTTCACCCTTCCTGCTGCTTAACACCATGTGTTTTGGGGTGTGGTCGGGAGGAGGAATTGAACACATATACGCTTTATTAAGAATATTTCAAATTCGCAGTCACTATTAATACAGATTTTATTAGCGGAATTCCTATCCAGAAAAAAAAAGTGTTACCCTCCTCTGACGTCCATATTATTTTCTTAACTGCAGTGATAGAATTTCAAAGGCATATGATTATAAGTGTCTCCTTAGTTATCCACACTGGGTTTGGGACTTTGTTCATTTAATTGCATCAGGAATAGAACATGCTTTATACATAATATGCGATAGACTTTGTTCATTTAATTGCATCAGAAATAGGACATGCTTTATACATAATATGCAATAATGTTGTACCGTTTTACGTGAAGCAGAAAATTCGGTTTATTTTAGCGTGTATTTACCGAAATAGCTTTTTATTTTTGAATGAACCGCAAACCTATTATTAAGGGACGTAACTCTTAAGTCTCCACTCAGAAATGAGTCAGACTTGTTGCTATGCACTGGGGACACCTAACAAACAGAACCTTACTCTACACAATGGCCGCTAAATAAGCCGATAAACACCGGAACTTGTGAAGTTTGAAAGCACCTCTGCATTATTATATGTTTTAACGTAAGTAAATTATCCTCTCGGCCGGAAAATGCGTGGACTGTAAACGAAACGGCTGTTTGTATTCCCAGTTGAATATTTGCGGATTGTTTACATCCGACTGGGACTATTTTGACCGACAGGTATGCAATTGAAGTATATCGAACAAGGGCTTGAAATAGGATCCAGTTAAATAAAAAAAAATAGCTATTGTTTTTGAGAAAACGCCTCAGTGCTTTAGGTTGGCATTTCATTATATATTCTTGTAAACTAATTATATTAAGAAGTCTGAACGCGGAGTAGGATGTATGAGTATTCTGTGGAAGGTAACACTATAGGCCTAATAATAGATTATATCCAGCTACCACAAAATACCGGTTGTATGTATGTACGTAATAGTTGCTAACGGCACGTCAGCACAAAAGTGGTCACATAGTACCAACAAAAAGTTATGTTACAAAATTGCAAAGACCGCTTTTAGGCTAAGATTTCTTTTAATCATAATATATACCACATGCACTCTTATACTTGCTTAACGGTTACCTGTAAATAATAATGTACTATATGTAGTAACATTATTATATGTAATATATAGTACATATATTATTTATAGGCAATTTACTGGCCACGATAGAAGCCCCTGTTATAAATACGAAGCAACAAATACACTACATGCTGTCTTGACTCTCAGGGGGTGCTCTACAGATACTGTGAACTTCTGAGTGTGGTGAAGTTGTTTGCATTTGCAACATGCACAGTGGAAATAATGTTGG
Organism: Megalonaias nervosa; assembly: GCA_016617855.1. Lineage (NCBI taxonomy): Eukaryota > Metazoa > Mollusca > Bivalvia > Unionida > Unionidae > Megalonaias > Megalonaias nervosa. The sequence goes on along the minus strand of JAECUM010003031.1, from coordinate 167,025 downwards.
TATACCTCTATGTTACTTGCATGTACTGTGGCTGAAATTTCTTTGGATATTGTACTTGTGAAATCTGTACTTTATCTAAGCGCACAACGCACCAAAATGACTGCTCCCATGTGCTTGAAAACGCCCTCTGAATTAGTCTGAAGTACACTACTCTCAGCAGTTATTAAAATAGAGTAAATGAAATTAGCCAGACTATACACTACCAGCTTATGAAAGTGCAATGAATAGATTCAAAATTACGTAAAAGTTACCCAAAAGTGTCACATCAGCACCTTGTGTTGTTGTTGTTGTTGTTGTTGTTGTTGTTTGTTTGTTGTTGTTCTTTTTTTCAATTTACTACTGAAGTTCCGAAAGTGAAAAGGACCAAGCAGAGCTATCAGGTTCTTAGTTTTTAAGAAGTGCACATCTGAAGTAAGGCCAATCTGTATTCTCTATCACCCATATTACATACATCAATCATACATCAAATAAAGGGAATTAAAAGTTGTTTTTTTAAACATTACCAAAGATGTACAAGGCCTTTTGTTTAAATAGCCAGTATAACAAAAATATTAACAATGTGCAAACCGTGCACGTCATTCGGATTGCTTTTGCGTTCTGGGCATGGGCATTAGATACGGATCAACTGCTAACTGAATTCAACTAGTCTCTTCAGCTATAGCTTTTGTAGCCTGAAACAGACTATATTCTATCCGAGAGTTGGCATTATGTGACATACGTCAGATTTTCTAGAAGGTTTGAAATAAATTCCGAAACAGTCAGTATATAAAACAATTCCATTACACAGAACATATACCAAGATATAATACAAACAGGAGACTACTTTTGTAAAGTGGACAGTTTCCAGACAAGACTCATCTACAATGCGACTTTGATAAATAGCCCTATAAACACCATGATCGTTGTAAAATCTACGGCCAGAGAACGGGACCCATTGCCGGCGCTGTACGGCAACGAACTCGTCAACATTTATACCCATACACAATACAAAAGGTATTTTCTGCACACAATTCTGTGACGAATATATCTTGCCTTTCAATTAAACTTACCTGAAAAGTGCATTATACTGAAACGGATTCCAGCATGTCACTGAACTCACTCGCCCCCCCCCCCAAATCGTTAGCAAAAATCATACTTTATTTTTCGATCTAAGAATTATTGAAGTTGTTTGATACATAAGATTCGACAATGTATACAGTAAGTAAGAAGGAGCTGTTTCATTTCATCGAGTTCTTAATTTATTTGTAGCCTTTACGTCTGACAGATGTCAATGCACGCTTGTCATGGAATACTGGTAGTAACTTTTTGCCTCATTGAGGCTCTACGAGATGAAAAATATACCTGGTAGATTTCACTAATCAAGCGAGTATAAGTATTGTTAACGTATGTCCAATCATTGGTAATTAGGAATCTGAATCTGTTAAAGACACAATCAATTATTAGTTTAATGATTTTATTCAAATCATTCCAAAATTTTTGTTTGCTGTATAGACTGAATGTTACTAGATTTAAATTCACTTTTGATACAGCAAAGTCTGTGGCAAGCTATGCTACCACTTTTATGTCTGACAGGATAAAATTCAACGTTTCGTGTGTGATTTTCGACGATAACATTTTTATCTGTAATCTGAAAGAAAACTGCCAGTGACAAAGTTCGTTCACAGCTACTAACGCAAACTCCTAAACAAGGTCATTTCTTAATAGAACATAAACTATAGTAACTGATCAAGTAACACCTTTGATATTTTGACATTTTACAGTCCTTGATCATTTTCCGTCACCATTTTTATCATTTTCTTTCTTTCTTCTGTCTTTCCATCGATTTCCTTTTGCCACCTTTTTCTGTTTTTCCAACACATTACCCATTTATTTATCTTTTTTAACCCTTCCAACATATACAGTAACACATATGCAAGATAGTTAAGTATATATTGAAATATTTTTTATTAAATAAATCAAAACTTACACCGAGATGCATGATTCGCCAGTACCAAAAGGATTTAAAACAAACACCTTTAATACCCCTCCTAGCTGGAAATTAATTAAGAAGGTCGAGTGAAAATATAAACTAAGTCATCACTAAAAGACAGAATTGATTAAATCGAATGTAAATGAGAATATATTTTATGGGGGCAACAACCAATATTTGTATGATTTTTCAGTGATATTAAATCACAACTGAAGAAAACCATATCTAAAATATTTTGATATTTTGGTTCTTTAACAGAACAATTAGACTTGGCGATTAGGCTTATGAAACGACAAAACTCATCTAGAAGTTGAGTATATAAACTTTTTCCATAGAACAAGGCCTATCAGCATCATGAACAGAGATAAATTCCAGCTGTGATAGAAACATTGTTGGAAACATTTCACATAAATTGACGAGGGGGAAAAAAACCCCCAAAGTATGAGATCGATGCTTGATATTTAGAGTACTTTAACGCTGCACGAACCGATCGAGGCTGCTCATGCAAATATGTGCAGGAATGGGTTAAGAAGTTAAAAAAAAAAAAGCTTTTATCAATGTAGAAACTAACGATAATAATTGTTGGGGCTCAAATTCTTTTTATTTTATACGTTACTGAATATGTATTAAATAGTTCTATCAAAGGTATCGCATGATCAACAAAGTACAGTCTTATAGATATAGTGATTATTTAAAAGAGAGGGATTAGAAAATTTTGAAAATAAATTTGATATATATGTATATATTTGTGATCTGGTTAAATCATCTTACATAAAATTTATAAGAAATATCACAAATATAAAGCCAAAGACCAGTTGTCGGTCGTTATTACTATAAAGTTAGAAAGGATCATTACGCTTGAATACAAGGTTTCCATGATTAGCAGCATCACGAATGAATAGACATGAAAACAGAAAATTCTTTTGTAGAAAATGCTTTATTTTATTTTATCAAGCCAGAAAAAATATGAAAATGCAAACGGATATGTAACAATGTTGACAATATAGGAAATATAATGTCTGAAGAGGGTTCAGCTGTAATTATGAAAGCATTTTACTTGTAAAATCTTAAACTGACACAAAACACTAAATTTTCACGAGGCACTCGAACCAGACACATTTCATTAGGTTTTTATATTTATCTCAAATCAATGAACAAGAGATACAAGCCAACAGTTTGGATGGTAACAGCATATATGAAAGTATTTTACGAAGCATTAGGTAAAGTTGCAAAACTAAAATATAAAGGATTAAAAACAAAATTATGCTTGGATATTTGCAGACGAAAATCACAAGAATTTTAACTAAGAATATACATCCTACATCGGTAAAAGAGAGAAACAGCTGAAAGCGAAGATCGGAGCGACAATCACCTAAGAACAAATAAAGAGGCCCTGCACATAACGAATATAGTGTGAATTTTAGCTATCCAAAATATGTACCACGGCTCGTTAATATCTTTTTAATGTATAACAGTAATCTTTTTATTAAATCATTGGTAAAACATGATCCAATGCAATTTTTAAAAAGATAATCAGGTCTATAGACAGCTTTATTCTTAGGAAGGTCAATAAAAAAGAAGCTTAACCTTTTATGAAAACTTGACATAAACACAGAAACAGTGTACCGATATGTAGTCTACCTGAAAAGGACATTGAGTCACACAGGTGTACTAATATGGAATCTAAATATCTGAAAAGGACATTGAGTCACACAGGTGTACTAATATGGAATCTAAATATCTCAAAAGGACATTGTATCGTACAGGTGCATCAATAGCTTCAAGAAGCTTGATGGAACAACGATTGAAAGGTTTTACTTATTACTGGTTGATTCAAATATTTCACAATATGATTAACAGTATGAATATTATATCTTTGAACATTATAACTTGATAATACATGAAAATCTTCACGACTGTTATTTGAAAATAGAGACGTTGATGCTATGTGACATTTTGAAGAATTTCGAAATGTCTATATGAACAAATACAGAATAGACCCTGTTCACAGTACTCCTGGATTAACTAATGATGAAAGTTTAAAGATAACCTTGCTGAATTAGAATTGTTGACGTGCAATAATATGTTCTTGATTGTAGAGAGTGGAATATAAAAGATGGAAGTAGCATGAAACACATAGATATAATGAAGCAAGTTGTAAATTCTACTTGGAAATAGACGAGTGCAATATGATGGTGATTATGAGAGCTTCGATAATATTAAACAACTTTAGGGTTAAAATTAGATGGGTAACTGAAAGACAATATAAAGTGATGGATTATAATGTCGGTTGCATTTTAGAAGTAGCAATCGATTCCAAACGAAAAAGAGTTATATCTCTGCGAAAACATGGATACATGCAGACGGTAGATAAACTAATATGTACATTGGGAATTAAGAGAAATACGTCATTTACTTAAGTAGTCTGAAGCTAATAAACTGAAAAACAATATGAAGAACTGTCATGTTGAAGTAACAACCATGACTTTCATGAAAATAAATTCAAATTTAAGACAAAATAGCTAACAATGGTATCTATATTTTTTTCTTTTTCAAATTGATGAACACTATTGTTTTCGAGAAGCGGAAGAAACATCTCAGAACAATAAGAGTGAAATATGTGCTGTTAAATTTCTATTTTCAAATCCAGAAAGAGCTATCATTTGAAAGGAAAAGAATTATTGGCAATGCCCTAGTGTTAGTCAGTCAGAAAAATAAAAAGAGCAGATGAACCAAACTAATTTTTCTGAGATTCTATAATGTTAGAGCTTAGCAAGTGATTGATGTATACATTCTACTGCAAGGTAATAGGATGAGATTGTTCATGTCTGTTATAGATTTGTTATGATTCAATTTGAGACAGAAACGTCTGCCGTGACATGAAGATTTATGACTCAAGTGACTAATAAAAGGACAACACATTTCATTTATTCATTCAATTTTCTTCGTGCCTCTGAGAGAGAGAGAGAGAGAGAGAGAGAGAGAGAGAGAGAGAGAGAGAGAGAGAAATGGTGCCGGTCTGCAGTCTGTCTATGCAGGCCGCATGCCATCATCTCCTTTTCAACTGTCCTTCGCCATGTCTCCATGGTCCGACTCCTTTTACTCTTTCCGTCTCGTGTCCAGCGTAAAGTTATTCTGAGTAGTGTGTCATCTATCGTTGCGATACATGATGCTATTAATACACTGTAAAACAGACCATATTCATGGCGTGCGTCCAGGGGAATAATTGAAGTTTATTAAAAAGGCATCTAAAATGTAAGCAACATGAATATTGGCAGCCATAGTAACTGACACGATACTCGTATTTTACTTTATTATCTGAAGGCTGATAAAAATCATTAAGCTTTGGTTGTCTTGGTTTATTCAAGTTTTGCATTTTGTTTTCAGGGTGAGTAGATGTGTCACGATCGTGCAAAGCACTATTAGAACAAAGCCAAAGTAACATCAAAGTTGTTCAAGTATTGAGTAACAAAAAACCATATTCTCACAGTCTTCGTCAGGTAGTGAAGTAACTTAGCTCAGTTGTTATTAGCCTCTGCGGCTTTTCTATGTAACTCTTCCATGGCTTCATTAATCTTCATTGATAAGCCTAATTTGGATGACATGCCTTGAAAAGATAATTACTTCCCATTTACATTAACTATCGCTCTCGTATTATGATTGCGTCTGTTGCCAGTGTGATATATGACAGTAGTAAACTTTGATACTGCTGCAGTTTCGATTGCAACCTCTGCAAAAAGAAACGCACTATGTCTTGGTTTAAACCCCAACAGTTAAAATACTTTTCTCTTCTGATAATATGTAAGTGATTTTGTTTATACTGTACAGATTAGATTAATCTCTTTCAAAGTCTAGATAGTCTCGTCCTACACAATTCTCTTTTCAGTTCTGTAACCGTAGTCAATCTTGGTTAATGAAAGAAAGTTGGTTTACCTATACATCATCATCAGAAGGTGAATCGTGTACCACATGCGGGTCTTACCCCCAAGATTAAGGTCAAAGTTCAGTGTTTTTATTTGTCCATCACACATTTCCGTCGGCAGTTCAATTTTAATGCCATTTGGAATTAAGGGATGAACTTTGTAAACGTATACGTTATCACTAGTTGGTTTATCATGTACCACAATGAGGATCCTATCTTCAACTTCAAGTTCATGGCTCGATAGTTTGTTTTTATTACACCTTCCATTTGACTCTATATCTGTAAAACTGTGTAGGATTAAGGAATGAAACGTACTACACGTATACACATTGGTGGTATTGTTTTTAAGTTCAGGGTCACGGCTCAGTAGTTTACGTTTTCGATCACACTTTCCCTTCCTTTTTATAGCTTTAACGCCGTTTGAGATTTAGGATGAAACATGGTATACTAATACATTATCACTAGTAAGTCTGTATTGTACTTTATTGTGGATCGTGTATTCAGGGTCAAGGCCATGGCTCAATATTATTAGTTTTCCATTAATTGAAAATTTGTATTGTTGTACACTGTCACTAGAAAGCTTGTCATATACCACGCTGGAAGTTATATCTTCAAAGGTCTTTATATATAATCATTAGACAGTGTGTTGTGAATCATCCTGTCTTCCCTAATTTAAACAAGGTCAGAACCACAACGCAATATTTGAGGGTTTTTTCATCATACTTTCTTTTGTGCTCAGCAAATCTGTTTCATTTTAGCGGTTGCAGTTTGGAAGATATTCATCATTAGCACCATATTTTGTAGGGTAATTTATCTTCAAGGTCAGAGTCATATTGTTGCATGTTGAATTTTCCGTTACACTTTCGTTTCCACTCTATAATTTTAGAGCCATTTGAGACGAATGGATGCAACTTTGCATAACCATTTTCAAAGTCAAGGTCATGAGTCAATAATTTATGCTTCAGTAACATTTGTCCTTCCGTTTAACGTTCATTAAAGGTTCAGGTGAATGAATCAGGCCTGAATATCCTTATATAGCTAATTAATTAAAGTGCTTGTCCCTAGAAGCATTGTCACAGGTCAATATTTTAGGAAATCTTTTGTTTATGTTTTAACTCTTTAAAACAAATCGAAGTACATGGATGAACCATGTTTTGCATTTCTATTTGATGGCATCGAATACATCGCAGTGAAGGTCTTATCTTTAATTCAATGTATTTTTTTGAAACCCCTTTCATTTACTTTTCGTCTAATCCCCTTATAGACAGAGCAATTAAACTGGGTTACATGTTCAATAATAGGACAACTCTGTCTTAAAGCTCAATATATCGAGTCTTAAAAAAGTGTTTGAATTTCAAAATTGGGATAGTTTCATCAATTTTAAATGCAGGTGTTCATAATGTATTTATAGGGAACCATGTAGATTGTCTAATACCTTTTATCTGTTTTTTTTTTCTCTTGTGTTATTCAGTTGGAGTCTTGTCTGTTGATGCAGTGTAGCTGTTATTGAACCCCTCAGTTAGCTTTGGTAATACTTCACTCAGTTTTGTTTGCTATTTTAAGTAAATACTTCCATATTGTAATATAGGTTCTGTTAAGCACTTCCAACTACATATGTTCTGAATAAGTTGAAAGGTATTCCATGTTTTCTTTTTCCAATTGATCTTTAATTTCTTTGTAAAATACTTTCCATCTATATACTGTATATTCCCAGTTTTTTTTTTTTCTCTTTAATGATTTCTATAAAGCATAGAGTACGTCATCTTCCTTTTTTTCTGTTCACGTTTTCAGCTCAAGCTATTTGAAACTGATTTGTTTTCTCTGTTAAAATGTGTTTGTATCCGTTGTTAATCTTTTCCTGTGCTTGCAGCAGTAGCTAGATTAACGGCATATCTTAGTATGGCTGTATTTGAGTAGGTATACGTAGTGCATTTGTTGATGGCTTTGTTGTTACTGAATATTGAATATGGGTTAAGCCTATATTGCAACAGTAATTATTAATTATTGAATTGTCTTACTACTGAGCGTGAGAATCGGTAAAACATCTTACTGATGCATTTTGTATTTGCATGATACGAAGTGGAGGGAAAACAACAGTCATGGTGTATAACTACAAGAAACAACGCAGCCCAATTGTACCTATGTACACCATTCTTGGCACAACTGACGGTGTTCTTGAGAAAAACGGGGGAGAAACAAGAGCAGCAAAACAACAAATCAGAAAGATTGAAGATACACCAGGTAAGGCTAAGAACCCTGCTTTCAGGTATCAAGTGGTGTCGTTTTAAACGTTCTGTGTTGGAACGTAAGCAAATCTTAAAAGTGGCAGAAAATAAATCGCATGTATGCACATAAAATCCTAATGAATGTTTCTTCATCCAATAATTCGTTGCAATATTCATAAATTTCTCTTGTGCCACATATAAATAGTGCCGCAAAGTTAGGAAACTGTATACTTACCTTTGTAATTCTATTGCATAATGGAACTGAGGGTGTATTGCTTTCAATTCTAAGCAACAGTTGTTTAACCTTTATGGTAACTCGGATTACTTTCGTAAAATGGAGTAATTTCTTAAAAAGGGAATTCTCCACATATTTTACATATACATGTATAGTAATGTGAGATATGAATAATTGTTTGTATTATATATTTGGGTCGTGTTTTGTGGTTCATGAAATAAAGTATTAATATTCAAATTGGAAAGGCTTATTGATGAGTCATACAAAAATGAAAGAAGAAAAACCATGCAAGTGTGAAATTATAGTTCCTGATGTGTGATAATTAGATGATTAGAGAAATATTTTTGTAGTGTTTGCGCGTTTAAGAACCCTTCAGCTGACAACAACTGTTGTCTTGAAGTGTTGGAATAGGGGAAACAAAGGACTTCAAGCTAGACTCACACAGGTGTTTGATTCACTCATTAGTGAGACCACTACCACTGTAATGTCAGTTTGATTTTCATTCCATTATTTTTTTCTACATGGGAAGCTGATTTGAAATTCAGCTGGCTGTCAGTCATCTTCAAATTCTTTAAAATATTACTTTTTTAATGAAAAAAAATCTCAGACCATTTCGTACCTGCCACTGACTTCTTGTGGCCGGTCTCGATGCTGAAGTCCCCCAATTTTATTACTTTATCCTCCCAAAACACTGTGTTTAATGATTTTATCACTTCGTCGTATATTTCTAAGACAGCCTCCAGTATACTGCTAAGGCTGTTTGGATATAATAATAATAATAATAATAATAATAATAATAATAATAATAATAATAATTATTATTATTATTATTATTATTATTATTATTATTATTATTTACCAGGTCCCGATATGTACCATCTAGGTTGGACCATTGGAAGCCAGAATAGCACTCTGAGGACAGCTCCAAAGTTTACGTTTGGAGCAGTAAGTACAGTTAATATGGGCTTTTAAGTTTGTTTTAAAAAAATCTCGTAGATACCCCTTTTGCATTTCTATAGACTTGACTGGAAGAAGCGTTTCCTTTGCACATGACCGCTCCGGTGGCCTAGTGGTTAGAGCGTCAACCTCGGATGCGGGAGGTCGCGGATTGGATACCCGCCGAGTCACACCAAAGACTTATAAAGATGGTACTAATAGCTACCTCGCTATGCGCTCAGCATTTAGGGGTAAGTGTTAGGACTGGTCGGCCTGGTGTCAGGATAATGTGACTGGGTGAAACATGATGCCACATGTCTATGTCATGATGCCTCAGTGCTAGATATCACTATCAATTGCAACACTGCAGACATCGTAGCGATGTGACTGAAAAATTGTTAAAGTTACGTTAAAAATCATAATTATACATACACCCTTTGCACATGATACAGATATATCTCAATGAAGTCAAGAGATAGAACTATGCAAACACATCGTTTTTCAGCTGTATATGTTCTCCCAAAATCTCCGTAGGGTTCCTACATGCGTCGAAAGATGTCATAAAGTATGCAAATGCTTAAAAAGATTGTATAATCGAAAAGCAAGACATGAAAGCTAAAAGAGGAAATAAAATAATAACAACTGTCCTAGGATTGCTGTTAGCCAACAGCAGTAACATTCGGCAGCGTACAGCACATATGAAAGCTATGCTGGAGTTTTCTTGTTGCGATTTTGTTTTCTTGTCATCGAATGAAAAGCGCGATACTGACCACGACGAATAGCCACAGTTTGCTCTACTGGCTATACCACAGATATTATTGCATTATATATTCTTCCGAAATCTTTATTTTCGTCAGTCCACCCGTCACCATCTCTAGACACAATTATATTCTATAAAACAAAGTAGTCCTGTGTCATATCGTTGACAACGGCTCGTGCAAAATTGTGAATACATCATGCACTTATGATTCACTTCTCTTCGTGCCTCAGGTTGCACACAAAGCTTCCACGAGAGAGAGAGAGAGAGAGAGAGAGAGAGAGAGAGAGAGAGAGAGAGAGAGAGAGAGATTAAAAGAATTAGATCTGTCAGACTGAGCACGGTTTTAAATGTCACCAGAAATATTACGTTAGTATCCCCTTTTCAGGAAAAAGAAGTAAATAAATACCTTATTCACTTTGATAAATTTCTGAAAAGTTGATATGGCCAAGACAGCATTTGTTTTTCTTATTACAATGTGTACTTATTGGCAAAGCTCGCGAAGTCAAAGTGCTGATTATGATATGGTTAAGGAATGTATCTTGAAAGGTTATGAGTTGATACCTGAGGCAGATCGAGAAAAGTTGAGGAATCGCAGAAAAGAAACTCGAGAAACCCACGTCGAAGTTTTCAAGGGAAAAAGAACAACTATCTGATAGGTAGTGCTCGATCAAGAAGGTTGATAAAGATGAAGATATGCTAAGAATCTTATATAGATTGTAGAGTGCAAGAATTTTATACATTAAGACCTATTTTGATGAGCAAATGTGGAGACTTTGGAAAATGTTGCTCGTACAGCTGATGATTATTCCTTGACTCCCAAAGTTTCATTTGTCAGCGTGTCTTCCTCTTAGCAATTATTTGGTAAAAATCATCTCAGTCTCATGCGCGTACTTCCAAATCTCAATCATGCACAACGTTTAGAAATCAAACATCTGATAAGACTGATAAAAGACCCTTATCTCATCCTATGTGCACTTATTGCAAGAAGAAAGGGCACGTCATTTCTGATTGTTACAGGTTGACAAATAAGTAACATAACACATACAGAGCTATTCCAAATGCTTTTATTTAAAAGAGGTCAAGGTTACGGTCTTGCATTGAAAGTAATACTTTGGTTGGGTCAAATAAACCCTAGTCTGACTTTATTGTGGTGAATTATGAACCATTCATGTCAAAGGGTTCTTCATCACTAATGGGTGAATCTGCCAAGACTATCCATATTAAAATATTAAGGGACATAGGAGCTTTTCATAGTCTTTTGTTATCAGGTACTTTGCCTTTAGCTGAGAAGATCTTTCCATGGTGCCAATTTGGCATCAGACTTAGTCTCTATCCATCGAGGGTATTCATTTATTACTGTTTGTGAAGTTGCCAGAGCTATGGCTAATGTAGCTTCTGAGAATCGTGTTGATCAGGAAGTTATTCCTTTAGATGACACATTTATTAGTAATTCTTTTGATGAGGTGACTTTTATTCCTAATCTAAATATCTAAATAGTGTCGCACCCATCATACTTGTCAAGTGGTAGGAAATCCCAATCAGGAGATATCTAAGGTTCATCTGCGACCTAGTCCTGCATTTGATGATAACAGAATAATGGTAGGATGTGTAGGTCCTTTACCTAAGACCAAGTCAGGCAATCAATACTTTCTGACCATAATGTGTGCAATGGAAATTCCTTTGAGAAAAAATAAAACTAAAACTATAATACAAGCTTTGATAAAGTTGCTTTTTTTAAAAAAAAAATAGAAAACAACACTTTTTGGCCTTCCAAATCTGTCCAGTTTAATCAAGAGTGAAATTCCATGTCTGCAATTTTCCAACAAGTTTTGCATGGATTAGGCATATTAAATCTTCTGCCTATCACTCTGAAAGTCAAGCGCTTTATAAATAATTGATCAGTCTTTGAGGAATATGATACAGTCGTATTGTTTTGATACAAGAAAACATGGGATGAAAGTGTTCATTTGCTGTTGCTTGCTGTTAGGAAATCAGTTCAATAATCATTAGGTTTTAGTCCTTTTGAACTAGGTTTTGGACATATTGTCCATGGACCATTGAAGTTATTAAAAGTGAAACCTCCTTCAGCCGAAGATTCAGAAAATAATCGTCTTGACTATGCATCTGATTTAGAATATAAGTTGTCACAGGCTTGTGAAGTAGCAAGAATTAATCTTCAATCTACCCAGTCAAAATCTGAAATTAAGATATAACAGAAATACTAAGAAAGGAGTTTTCAGCCTGGTGACAGAGTTCTAGCTCACTTGCCCTTACCTCAAAATCCTTCTAAGGTTAATCATTATGGTCCTCACACAATTGAGAAAAATGAAAGTGACTTAAATTGCAGCATTAGTACTCCTGGGTGGAAGAAACAGAAATAACTTTGTCATTTGTTAAAGGAGTATGTTGATATAGATATCCCTTTTAATCATTTAATCAATTTAGCTGTACCTGTCCGACACAGTGAGGATTTAACCGATGGAATGCAATAGGACTGTAATGACTTTGGTTTAACCAGTCTTCGGAATTCAGAAATATTGAATAATTTGAGCCAGAAACGTTCACACCTGCAGCAACAAGAAGAGAGTGAATTAAACCAGCTATTATGTGAACAGGGGCTCTTGTTTCCAGATGTTCCAACTAGAAAAATTAAGATCTGCTATGATGGTGAAATTATTTATTATATACCCGTGAAACAGCATCCTTAGAGGATGGATCCTCACATGAAGAATGTTTGAAAAAAAATCAATATTTGCTGGAGAACGGTTTCATAGAACCAAATAAAAGCAGAGAGTTCAACATGTGTCTAATCCAGATAATACTTTCTGTATGTGTATTGTGCGCTGAGTATAGAAAATTGAACAGTGTTGCCGAAACAGATTCAATTCCAATACCAAGAATCTATGACTGCATTAAAAAATTTGGAAATGCAAAATATGTAACCAAGTTTGACGTTTTGAAGTGAATGTGACAAATTCCACTCATGGTAATAGGAAAAGAAATTTTGGCATTTGCAACTCGGAGTTTATCAATATAAACTGATGCCGTTTGATATGAAAAATTCGCCCTTGGCATTACAGTGTTTAACGAGCACGATACAATCTGATGTAGATAATTATGATTCTTACATCGATGACGTCATCATCAATAACGATACCTGGAAAGATCACTTTGAAAGCTTTCGGAAATTCTTTGAAAGACTTACTGATGCAAACTTGACAATTAATGCAGTTAAAACTGAGTTTTGCCGTGTTTGCGTTACATTTTTAGTACATTTTGTTGGACTCGATCAAATTAAACCTGTAGAAGTTACTGTCATGGCTATCTTTGAATTCCCAGTACTTATCATAAAAAAGCAACTGATGCTATTTTTGGGCATAATTGGATATTATTGGAAGTTTTGCTCAAACTTTACCATAATTGCTGAACTATTGACCATTTATTGAGTTAGAAAACGAAGTTTCATTGGTCTGAAAATGTCAGGAGGCTTTGATCAGTTAAAGGCCATACTTAAGAGTGCACCATTTCTTTCAGCCCCAAATTTCAGTCAATCATTTCAAATGAATGTTAATGCAAGTGATGTTGGGGTTGGTGAAGTATTGATTCAAGAATAGAAAAATGGTGCTGATGATACAGTGTACTATTTTTCTGCTTAACCAGAGAAATTATTCCACAATCGAGAAGGAATGTATGGCTTTAATATTGGTTTTAAAACAGTTTATTAGTTCAACACTTTCTCCGGTTATTGTATTTAGTGATCAAAACTCCCTTACTTTCATTAACAAAATGAAAACACAAATCACAGATTGTTAAGATAGATTTTGATGTGGCAGGAATACAACATTGACATTAGGCACATCAAGGGAAACCATAATCTGAGTACAGATCACTTTAACGTGTATTGAAATACAATATTGGTTTCTTTTGCATATATTTTGCATAATTCATAAGACGTCTTGCTATGTAATTTTAATTATACGAATATTTGATTAATCTGTATTAAATTCATTGTGTAAATCTTTCTTTTTCTGTTTGAGAGGAGATATTGTGTCTGTATGTGTGTGATTTGGATTTTGAACTTAGCTTTAACAATTTTTCAGTCATATGTCAACGATGTCTTCAGTGTGGCAGTTTATAGCCATGTCTAGCACTGGGGCATCATGCATCAAACATGTAGCATTATGTCCCACCCGGTCACATTATCCTGACACCAGGCCGACCAGTCCTAACACTAACCTCTTAATGCTGAGCGCCAAGCGAGGCAGCTGTTAGTATCATTTTATAAGTCTTTGGTATGACCCGGCCGGGGATCGAACCCGCGACCTCCCGCATCCGAGGCGGACGCTCTAACCACCGACCAGTCCTAGCACTAACCTCATATTGCTGAGCGCAAAGCGGAGATTTTATGTATATCTATACTGAATTTAATTTTTTATGATTTTAGATTTTATGGGTGGTTTTGTCTATGATCGTAGGTTATATTTTAAGATAATTATCACTTGTAGGTCAGCATGTTTACTTGGAAATGTGTCAGCATTCCTTGTCTACCTGATACATGCCTTGTTCTTTACTAAACTTTCAGTGAAAGACCTGCCCTTCTTTACAACTTATAATGTTCTGGAAATAAACTTTTGATCCTCACCCTATTGTTTTGTTTTAGGTTTTTATATTAAGGTCGTTTACATTAGAATAATTTATTCCTATCTTAACATCTGTAGTGGAATCAGTCTTTTAGTTGTGTTTTGGTAAAATTTAGGAGGATTTATGCATTTCAATTATTCATTGGAATTACAAAGTTTGAGAACTTTTGACTTTAGTACTGAATCACTATTTTTGAATTACTGTGAATTCATTCAAGGACATTCTGAATTATATTATCATATACATCAAGAATGTTAGCACATCGAACTATTCAAAGTTACTGGCACTTCAACATATTCTGTATTAGAATTTATTCGGAACAATCTATCTTTTTGGACTGTTATTGAACTTGTAGGACTATTTGGGATTTAATTCACAATACTGTAAGTTCTTTTAAAATTTTCACTTTCTGTTCTAGGGAATGAATTATTTGTTCAAATTTACTAAATTTGTTGTTTTCAATCTTTTCTATTGCTTAGTTTAAGATCATAGAGTCGTAACACTGTCATATAACAAAACTTGTCTACCTACTATAAAGGATGCGCTGGACACAATGTTTTTTTTCTTCTGTATGACTTGTAGTATTTGCATTAAATTATTGTTTGTGTTTCCAAGGCTACATTATGTCCAGTCATAAAACATTTTCAATAAATTGATTCTGAGAGATCCTATTCAGTGTCAACATATTTCACTCTCACCATCCTATAGTTCGAGCTTGCGAAATACAAACGATTTCTTGGCAGTGGTTTTATGTGTCCGACAATCGCAGAAGTTGTTTGATCCGCCTAGATATTAAGATCAGTCGAATTACATAGCCGCTACGATGGTGTCCTAGGTGCGCAAAAATTTTCCTCGTATCGGTCGGCTCCATCTTAAAAAATACACGTTCAATTCAGGGTAAGTCCTTGTGAAACCGACGTTGCGCAGCAAAGACACTAAAAAAACCTATTTACATCAGCTGTATTGTTTGTTGTTGTACTTTTAGGGGGAGGTGCAATGGTTTCGATTATTTGAAATACTTTAACCGATGGATTCAGTCGGCTAATATTGAAATTTTATACAGAGAAGTCCGAAGAAATCAACGAGATAATTTTTATAACTGGCGACGCCAGAAGGAGAACAGACGCCAGAGGGAATCCGCGGTATCTAGGGTAAAAGTGTGTAGATTAGGAGGGGGTTCGAGCTTTTAGCTTAAGAAGCATTTTTTATAATCAGTCGTGGTCAGTTTTACATAACATAATACTGTCTCAGCCGTCGGTTTACCCTAGGGCGTTGACATTTTAGCGCTTTCATGTGCAGGGTCTGGTGCATCTAGTTTCGTTTATGTGACCCACTTTTTATGGCCAAGTAATTATGTTCAGAAATTTGCATTGAGTACCAGTTTTTGGACACCAATGCACATGCAGTTCGAAAACATAATGGATGGATTTACATTGAGAAGCACAAATAAACGTTACCAAGAGTACATGTAGGTGAGGTGTACCACTCTTGTTTCAAATGAGTTTATCAGTGACAAGGCATTTTTTTTAAAAAAAAGATGCATTTGGCGCGCATGCACGACATTGCAATCCGCAGAATTCTTTTCTCACCTTTAGCTTTCAGTACGAATTAAAGTCTTGGTATTCTGGTTCTTTCGTGACTATATAACAAGTTTCATCAAACAGAGACTCTCAAGCTGGCGTGGAGGCGGTATGCCAGGCCCAGTTTACAATCTTCGGCTTTCGTATAGACCATGGGACAATGCTCCCACCATGACTAGAAGGATTTCGCTTCCTGATTCGAACGGATTTCCAGGACCACACTACTCTCTGGGACATGTAAGTAGCAGCTGAAATTTAAATTTGTGACAAAATGGCGATGTGTAAAGCACAGGGCGTCAAGTGTAGCAAGAGACCAGTGTTATGTATATTTAATTTGCATTGTTTGTTATTTTTTGCTTTTAATTCAGTTTATTCTATGGGTTATGTAAAATTGTATTTTGTAGCTGATCTTGTTCAAAATCAAGTTCATTGTTTACCTTAAAAGATTCGTTGATTTTATTTTCAATTCTGTAAACAACTAATACATAGCTATTTTTTCTCTATGGTTATGGGTTTAATATTAGGATCATTATCAATAGAAGTGAACATATTTATTTTTGTCTGCGTCAAGGACATTATGTTTACCATTACATTATGTTTAGCATAAAGCTAGTGCCAGGCACAAACTAGTCTCCTCTATGATAACGTCAAATCAATGCGAGTCAGTTAAACAAGCATTCCATAATGATTATTTGTTACACTTCAATATCTTAACAACATTTTTGACAAAAAGAAATCACCACTTTATTTTTTAAAATATTAATGAAATAATTTCCGAGTGAATTCGGTATACTAAAACATTAATGACTTGGTAACAACATTATTTGTTGACCTTGGAGTGTGATAGTGACTGAGTAACAACAGTATCTGTTGACCTTGGAGTGTGAGAGTGACTGGGCAACAACGGTAGTTTTAGACCTAGTGTGATTGCGACAGGGTAACAATGGTATTTGTTGACCTTGGAGTGTGACAGGTTAACAACAGTATTTGTTAACCGACGATTGTGATAGCTACAGGGTCAGAATGGTATTTGTTGATATTGGAGTGTGACATGATAACAACGGTAGTCTTGTAATGTAACCAGTGTACAGTTTTGGTCGAATATCAACGTCTGATGAAGTCCGTAGTTTGAGGGCGTATGACAGCTAGGGTCTTCTCCGGCATGAATCGTTTGAGGTACACTAAAGAGTACGCTTCGGCAATGGTACAGGCTTCCTTTAAAGGATCGATCCCTAAAAAGTTTTCGAAATTTCCACAACAATGCCGTAAAATAGCCACGTCGGAGCGACAATACTTTAACATTGCTTCCTGAAAGCCGAAGAGGTCCGATGCGTGAGAGCCGTACCAAGCTTAGAAAGCTTGTCGTTGCTCGGTGCGCATATTTTCAGGATGGTAATTGTAGGCGTCAGGCAAATGTGGCAGGACGGCTTCGGTATTGAAAAAGTTTGAGTAGTAAGAGTAATTGAGGTTTTAAAACCAAAGAGGGTTTTAGGTCAGAAACCCTCACCCCTCTCTAAAAAAAATATATTCGGACATTTTTTCATCACCTCAGAGACCCCCTCTCCCTCAAAAAACCACCCTCCTCCAAATTTTTATGTCAGAAAATGATGAAATTTTGAAACCCAAAGAGGATTTTAGACCAGAACCCTCACCCCCCTAAATTTTGGAGAGATGAGGTTTGGCATATGATCCAATGAAATTTATTGATAATGATCTACTACTGTTGTGACCAATCTTTTTCATACCTGCTGACTCTCATTGGTAGGATATCCGTTAACATACTGTCAATAATACGAAACTCACGTATTAAATCGTCCATATCATATTTTACACCTCGCAAATAAGATCATATTTGATCAAGTAATTTTTTGTAAGTTATACTTGCTGTTTTACAAGAATTTTTTTTTTTTTGTTTCAAGTTTAGGTTCAATTTTTTTTACAAGTGTTGAAAGAGAGACACCGACACCAGATATTATTAACAAAAACGGATTTAATAATGCTCCACTTGAGATTATACCAGAGCTAGTCATTAACAATGGCAAATATGATATTACTCGAAGTATTCTACGGTAGTATTTATAACATTCTTTTACACACCAGAGGTTTTTATGATAAAATTTGTAATATTGTAATAGCGCGTCAACATCTTGTTTTGGAATTTTTTCTGATATGTGATTGAAATCGATGATATGTTTCTTCATTATACAATTTTTTTACACAAAAACAAAAGTTCTAGTACCAGCAATCGAACCAAGAAACTCGCGGAACTTATTATTGATATTATCAGCTATAAACTCTCTGTATTTATGATAAACATCTGACGAAGTATTCTTATATCGTTCATCTGTTAATACATATTGTTTCTTTAACCAATCGTATGAGTCAAATTTTTGAGAACAAGATGTTGTCTGATAATTGCATATGCGACAACAAAATTTGCTAGCATTAATTTTTTGAGTGATTTTAATTCAATTGTTAGCAGACCAATAGCAGAAGCTACTTTTAACATTAATTTTTCATAGGTTTTGTGAGTATTTTCTCGACTTCATTGTAATTATTTCGTGATAACAATTGTTTAGAGTGCTGGATTGATGGAAATGGAATATCATCTTCTTCACTTATGTTGTAATAAGAATCAATTTTTACTTCCAAATTTGTTTGATCGACTTGATCAAAAAACTTTTCTCGTTCAATATCATTAAGATCACTAATTTCATCGTCAAATTCTTTGATCATTTTTAAAGACTTATCAACAATAATCGGCTCAAATTCTGGGTCATTTTTACGTATCATTGGCAAAATTGCGTTTGAGTACGCTTTAATAAGTAACTCCATGTCTGGTGTCATAGTAACGATTTAATTAAGGTTTCTTTGTCGTGGTAGTACATGCCGAGATGCTTAAAAATGTTTCGTTTTGAAAAACTACTATATCACTTCCTGTTTCTTTTTGTTCCTATTATCACAGATTCTGCTAGTCTGTCGAGATAATCATAGCTAGCTTTTACAGATGTTTTTACATCATCTCTTTCAACGTAAGCTCTTTTTTTTTAATTAAGTCCGATTTTATTATCAAATCCAAATTTCCAAAATCAAGCTCGAGCAATATTTTTTTTAAATATAATTTTAACTTGTTTATGTTCCTCTAGACAATCATCAGGATGACAGTATCTTTTTATCTTATTAAAATTTTCTATTGCTTCTTTCAGTTGTAGCCCTCGCATATGCATAACAAGAATAAAATTTTTTTCTTCTTCTGACAATGGAGAGTTTATCATTGGAATTGAAAATTTTTTTCTAGTATTTATTTCACGTGCCGCTAGCGACTTGTCCCCCAGATTTATTTTAGGGTTGGAAATATTATCATAAAATTCTTTCGCAGCGTCTATAAACCATTGTATTGTCATTATTTTATAGCATCAGATTAAATTTAATCACAATGATTATACCTGATCATCAAGTGTATATATCTGAAATGCTGTTAGTCCTGGAAACGGATGTTCAGCAACGACAACATAAACTCGAAAATATAAGTACTTGTTGACAGTCTTTTCTGCTGGAGTTGTAAAATATTGTGTTGCTGAAATATACGTGTTTTCTGTACTATACATTATTGTCCAGTCAAGATCATCGTTTGATCCTTCCAATCGCCAATTATAAATCCGACCAACACTAGAGTTTAATCGACCTCGCAAATGAAATTGCCAAATAGCAACTGCAATGGGACATTTAATTTTAATCCAAAAATTTTCAACTTTTCCGTTTGTTGTCCACTCATTTCTATCAGAGAAAGCGTAATGAGAATAATTTTCAGGATAATATGATAATGCGCTTACCTCAAACCCAACAGTTGTCTTAAACAATATTGGAATATACCCAACATTATTTTTGGTTCGTTTTACACCACTAGACAGACTGTCAACGTACGCTTTATTTGTCAGATCGTTAGGGTTAACTGGAACGTAAGTCGTCATTATCTTGTTGGCTCTCATATTTATGTTACCTGACATTGGTCTACCAGATTTTTAAAAATATGGGGTAAGTTCTTCTTTTAACTGAGCATAACTGATAGCATCAGCATCATTAGCTGGGGGTGAGGTTGTCGGTAATCCAGTTATTTTTGAATTTGACATAGACAGGTTACCTGTCATTGTATCTCCGGCTTTGTTAAGTTTATTATCGTCAACAGATTTTAGTTGTGCATAACTTACAGCTTGTGTTTGATTTAAGTTTTCTGGTGGATATGCAGTCTCTAAATTTATAATTTTTTTTCCTGACATGTTGATATTACCTATAACTGTTCCACCGATTTTATCAAATTTGTTATCATCCATATACCTCAACTGTGCATAACTTACCGCTTGTGTATAATTTAAGTTTGCTGGTGGATACCTGGTCTCCAAATTTATTATTTTTTTTTCTGACATATCTAAGTTGCCGCTTAAAGTTCCGCCGGCCTTGTCTAACTTGTTGTCGTCAACTGATTTAAGTTGTGCATAACTAACAGCTTGTGTAAGGTCAACTCTCAGTGGCGGATACGCTTTTTCTAAACCTAGTACTCGTTGATTTGACATAGATAGATTTCCCGTCATCGTATCACCAATATTTTTCAGGTAACCTGATAAATCAACTTTACCGTCTGTTATTGTTGTACTTACAGCTGATGAATCTCCTACTAATGTTCCAAATTTTGTATAATAGCTCATTATTTATTTATCGTCTGACAATTTGTTTATATAACATAAAATTGTATAACAATAATGGCAAAATCGTCGATATTAAACTTTGATACAGAGCGGTTGGTGAAACTTAAACATGATTGTCATTATCTTATTGTTGGAAGAACTGGATCTGGGAAAACAAACTTGCTTATGAATTTACTTCTAGGAGATAATTTTAACTACGATCGCGTTTATGTTTATACAATTAATCCACAACAGGATAAGTACGAGCTACTTAACAATTATAATGACAAACTTCGTGATGATCTTGAGGCTGGTGAGGATTTTTTTATTATCAAACAACCAGAAGAACTAGTTCCAGTTAATCAGCTTGATTCGTCCGAACACAAGATAGTTGTTTTTGATGATATTCCGCTAAACAACGAGGAAATGAATAAAATAAGATCACATTTTTCATTATCACGTAATAAAAAATGTAATTCTATTTATCTCGCTCAGGGTTTTATAATGTTGACAGATTTATTAGGCGAAATACTGGTTGTTTTATATTATTTCCTGGACTTGACAATGTTGACGTTAGAAATATCGCGAACGAACAATGTGGTGATGTAACAAAAGATAAATTTATTGAATTATATCATAAAGCAACGTCAAATAAATATGACTTTTATTTTATTTGATAAATTAACAAATGATACGAGTAAAATGTTTCGATGTTGTATTGAAAAATATATACAGTAATTTTTATAGAAAATAGTTTATAATCAATGGAAAGACAAGCAAAGTACAGAAAACATATAGAAAATCTAAAAAAAACTTGTTAAATCTAAAGCTGAACTTAGGCAGATGATCCAACAAGCACGACGTGGTCAAGTGGTTGCAGCAGAAACAACAGCCGCCGCTCTCGAACCAGTTACTGAAGCTTTACTTGGAAAACAACCTGAAATTAAACCACTATCAGAAGAAGAACTTAGAAAAATACAAGAAAAAGGTTTATTAGGATTAATTAAAGAACAACAAGAAGCAGCTG
Organism: Megalonaias nervosa; assembly: GCA_016617855.1. Classification (NCBI taxonomy): domain Eukaryota; kingdom Metazoa; phylum Mollusca; class Bivalvia; order Unionida; family Unionidae; genus Megalonaias; species Megalonaias nervosa. Next base: position 145,048 of record JAECUM010003031.1, on the reverse strand, counting down.
CTGGAAGAATTATTGAAAGATCTGAAGAAGAAAAAAGAAGATTAGCCGAGGCACTTGCAGCAAATATAGCTGATCCTGTTGCAAGACAAGCTGAAATAGATCAGCTAATAAATGATCCACTAGCGCTTCAGCAAAGATTAGCACGCTTAACCACATGGGAGACTGAAAATATTTTAACAGATTTATCAGAAAAAGTAGAGGATGTTGAAAAGGAGCAAGAAAGAGTCTCTCCGTTGACGTTAAAGTTTATGGACGTTGAAGATCAAAGACAATGGTATAGAAAAATGGCAAATAATGAGATAACAAAGGATGAATATGATAAATTTTTTGAGAAAAATGAAATAAAAGATCTTGATAATATATCAATGTGGGAACAAGATAGATACAACAAACTTTTAAATATTTTAAATCCTAAAATAAAAGACGGTCCTGTTGCTGATAATGAATTAAACGAAGCTGAAGAAGAAGAGATGAATCCACTTTATAATAGAATTAGAAATGGTATTATTGCTGAACTCATTTCAATAACAGCACTTAAAAATAGAACAAAAACTTTTGGTAGGACCTGGAATTTTAGAAGGAAAGCTCTTGATGAAGATAAACGTCAAGTAAAACAATATAGAAAAGAAAGACCAGGAACTGGAGTTAGAATATTTTCATCAGTTACTGAAATGATTGGCAGATTAATGTTATTGATATCATCAAAAGAAGCTGGAAATGTTGGTGCTGAAATTGACAATGAAATTATTGACATAACTGATAATTTGAGATCGGAAAATTTATTAACATCTGACGAATACGAAACTTTACATCGCGACTTAATCACGGTGATTTAATTTTATAAAAATATAATAATAAATGTCAGCAACATTATTACTAGACACTGGTCAATCTGATAAAGATAGCGCAAATTTTTCTGTAAAGTATATTCCGCCAATACAATTAGATCCTGAAAAACAACATGAAATTGGACTAATTTCCTGCACAGCATGGCATTCTATGTCTAATGTAAAAGCTGGAATAAATGATAATTTTGAATTTACTATTTATCATATTCCAGGAGAAGCATCACCTAAATATAAAGATTTCAAAATTCCACAAGGAGCTTATAATATTACTGACCTAAATAAAATAATAAAAGAATTAATAACAAAAAATGGAGGCGTAGCTGATAATTTTGAGCTTACACCAAATTATAATACCTTACGCGCCAGAATGACAATAAGACATATGTCAGTTTCTTTCACCTCGCCAACGAGTATTGCGCCACTGATAGGATTTCTCCATGACATTTATGTTGCTATTATTCCTAATAAAATATTTACATATGACGGTGAAATGCCAGTAAATATAACTAACGTAAACACAATATTAGTAAATTGCTCTATTGCATCTGGATCTTACTCATCCCTTGACAGTAAAGAACAAATGATATACAGTTTTTCACCAGACGTTCCACCAGGTTCTCATATGCAAATTAGTCCACGTCATATTATTTATTATCCGTTAAACGTTGAAAATCAAATAACAGAAGTAAATATGCAATTGACAGATCAGTCTGGATGACAACTGGATTTTAACAATGAAATTGTTACTTATTATTTACACTTACGCGAACACTAGTAAACATATTTTCTAAGAAAAGCTAAAAGATTTTTAGTAAATTATAATGCGAAAGATTTGGTAATAAAATTATACAACCTCAGATATAATGAAACAGAAAAAAGTTTATCGAAGAAAAATAGTAGGATTATTTTTGGGAAATATATTTGCTAAAATTATAGAAAATGCTCCAGGAATAGCTCATAAAGTTGCACCAATTGCACTTGACACATCAAAAGCTTTTGCAACTGGAGCTGCATGTGCTGATGGAACTGCTGTTGGGCAAAAAATAGCTGATAAAATAAAAAGACCAACAATAAAACAAGCTATTTCAGAAATCACACCAACAAAAGAAACTCAACGCGCAATGATAACAACAACAAAAAAAACAACTTTTATCACCAAAAGGAGAAGAAATTATACAAAAATTAATATCTAAAGCAACAGCGCCACAATAATTTTATATAACCTAATAAATAGAAAAATGTCTGTAAAAAGTTATCTTGATTTAGCAGAAATTTATGACGCAGACAATACGGCAACAGAATTTGAATATGTTGAGTATCTCGATGAAAATTCTAACGAACCTAATAAGGCTGGCGTCAGAACATTTAATACTCGAGACGATGACGTATTTCTACTGCCTCATAAAGCAATGTTAGAAGTTCGTGGCCAGATTATGACAGTAGCTGTTCCACCTGCAGCAATTGCAGCTAACGCAGAAGTATCTCTTATAAATAATGGTTGGTGTTTATTTAAAAGTGCTAGATATCAGCTGGCCAATCAAACTGTTGAAGATATTTCAAGTCACTTACAAGTTGCAAGTACAATCTTAAATACTATTTCGTTTTCCGATGATTACTCCAAATCAACTGCAACTAATATGATGTGGTTTAAAGATACTGGAACTTTAGATGTGGGATGTGGGATCTGTAGAATTTATTCCAAGGTCAGCAGTTGTAGAAGGAGCTAATGCTGCTGCAAGTGCCACAAATGTGAGAGATTTTCTTATTGTTTATGCTGGTTCTCTTGGCATATTCGCACCAGCTGCAGCGGCTAATGCAGACGAAACGAGAATCTCACTTACTGCAGCTTGTAATAATCTTAATATAGCAGCACCAGGATTAGCTGCTGATAGAGCTGCAATGTTAGCTATAGTTAACGAAAATATAGTAGGTTTTAAAAGTGCACGTTTCAATGAAGGTTATTCTAAAAGAAGAAAACTTGCAGCAGTATCACGTCAAATTACAATGATGCTGCCGTGAAGTACAATATTTGGCTTTTGCAGGGACTATAATAAAGTATTTCGTGGAGTTAAACATAAACTTATTTTAGATCGATCAGAACAAAATGATTGTTTATTTAGAAATGTTGGAATGATTTACAATTTGTCATAAACAAACTTGCGCAGTGGATGCCATGAATAACACCGACAGTTTCAAAATCGCTCGAATTAGATGATATTCTTAAAAACCGCACAATGAAGATTCATTTTCAGCAACATAAAATATATCAAACAGCAGTTCCAAATACCACAGACTACACATGGTGAGTCACAACAACGTCAACTGAACAAAAGCCACGGCAAATATTTGTTGTATTTCAGCAACAAGCGCGACGTGGTAACCAACAACAAAATAATGCAATATTTGATAATGCTGATGTTAGACGAATATATGCTAGAATAAATTCAAAGCAATATCCAGAGCAAGTGATAGAATGTAATTTTGCAGATGACGCTAATAAAAATATTAAAATATTACTCGACCTTACATGTACCTGCTCGATGCATTGCAAAAATATCAAGATGTTGGAGACGGATCTCAGATATCAGTAGAGAAATTTCGTACACTTTATCCGATATTTTATTTTGATGTTAGTAAACAAAATGAAAGAGATGTAATTTCAACTGCTGATATTGAAATTACTTGGATATTGGGAGCAGTTCCAGTGGCGCAGTTGTACGTGTACGCGTGATCAGCGACAGAACTATTACGATTGACTTTGTTGGAGGTAAAATGACAGCAGAAATTTGAAAAACTTCAAGTTTAATCTGTAACTTTAATATAAGATGACAAAATATATTGTAAAAGAAATATATCTGACTGATGGTCAAGTTAAAAAATTAGCAGCTGCTGTTGCAAAGCAGAGGCAGGTTTCATTAAAAATCAACCCTAACGCAGGTGTTTTGGGTACTTTAACAAAATTAATGTTAACCAAGAAACAAGTAAATAAGTATAACCGCGGAAAACCTTTTGTTTTAAATTTAAGTGTTGCACAAATAACTGCAATGATAAAACAAGGTGGTTTCTTCGGTCTGGCACTATCTGTAATGGCCAGAACATTAATACCAAAACTTTTGCCGGTGTTAGGCACATTAGGATTAGCAGCAGCATCTGGAGCAGTATCTGGCACAACGAAAAAGGCAGTTGAGGGTCATGGAATAAAAAAAATTTTTGTCTGAAGATAAATATAAAATGCCAAAACGAAAAACAACAAAAAGAAAGACAACGATGAAAAAAAAAGACACGACCGAGGCGAAAAGGTGGATTTATTCCAATAGCTCCATTACTAGCAGGATTGGCGGGAAGTCTATTGCCAGGTCTATCAGGGCGAGGACTAATGTTACCAGGAACAAAGAGATGAAGTCGGTCGCGTTAAGTAACTTTGATATACTTGACAAACTAAAAAAAGTAAAAAATTGCAGTGGAGTTTATTCTAAAGATGGAACTTATGATGCTAGAAACGCCAGGATCGTGTGTTATAAATATACAAGATTTCGATGATGGATCTGGTACACATTGGGTAGCTGTTTGTGATAACAATTATTTTGACTCATTCGGAATTCCACCAAGTGATGCAATAAAAAAATATATGATTAAAAAAAATAATAAATTATTCGTCTAATCAAATTCAACCAGTTGGAACTTCCGCTTGTGGATATTATTGCGTAATGTTAATTAAACAGATGACCGAAAATCCAGATTTTTTAAAGTTTATTTTGCAATTTGATAAACAACCTTCTCACGCTAATGATGAGATTGCATTAAACTTTTGCAAAAGTTTAAATTTTCTCTAAAATCGATTAACGTATTATTTTGTGTGTTATCCTAGCTCGTAAAGTATTATAATTTGGTGTCAGCTCAAAATTGTCAGCGACGACACCTGCTTTTGTTATTATCTCTTTTACTGTTTTTTTTTAGATCAGTGACATTATAAGCTCAATGTGGAATTTTAAATATTGTCTGTATCGGTCGCTGTATAAACATAAATTCATCATTTACCCCAGTTTTTACATTGGCCATAGAGCGCCAGCACGTGCAGGAAATTAGTCCAGTCTCATATTGTTTTTTTAGGATTTAGTTGTATTGGCGGAATATAACTGACTGAAAATTTGCGCTATCTCCCTCGGATGCACTAGAGTCGAGTAATAATGTTGTTGACATTTATATAAGATCGTTATGTAAAATTTCGTACTCGTCAGATGTTAGTAAATTTTCTGATCTCAGATGATCAAGTATATCCACAATTTCATTGTCAGTTTCAGTGCCAACATTTTCAGCTTGCTTCCTTTGATGATATTAATAGCATTAATCTACCAATCATTTCAGTAACTGACACAAATACATTGACCCCGGTTCCAGTTTTTTCCTTTAAGCGAAGTTTATCAAAATGTTGAAATGAATCTGTAAAATATCCTAATGGTTCATCAGGTTTTCTAGTTCAAACATGTACTGCAGTAGTTTTAGAAACATCAGCAATAACACCATTTCTAGCTCGATAATAAAGGTCCTGAAAATCTCTTCCTGTGGGTGAAGTATCAAGTAAATTAAGAGCTTCCTTGCCATGTTCACTAATGCTATCTAATTTTTTAATAAGATCATCGTATTTTTCTTGTGTCCAATCCTTAACATCTTTACCAGTACGAATAGAAGTATCAATATCAGAAATATGATTAAATCTTATAAAATTATCGTATTCTATCATTGTTATTTTTTTATTTATTTTTTCTCGATATTTATCTGCTTCTCCAGTTTCAAGTTTTGACTTTCAGATTTTTTTACTTTTCTGCTTCAGCTTTAGTTTTTCGATTTTCTTTCACGCGTTTATCATCAATCATATCAAATTTCCTGTAAAAACTCTTACCAAAACCTTTTTTCTCTGTTATTAACAGCTGTTTCATAAAAGATTGAGGCGATAACAGCCCTTTTAATTCTATCAAGTAATTGTACCATTTTATTTTGTTCTGTAGGTTCATCCATTTCAGCATTAGCCCTAGCACCATCAGCTATAAGTCCTTCTAAGTTGTCAAGAAGTTCTTTATATTTTTCTGCTGGCCACTTATTTAAATTATTAATATCGCTTATTTTATTTTCTTCTATGTATTAATCAGTCAAAACTGAACTAGCTCTAAATGTACAAATAGGATAAAGATAGAAATCTATTTGAAAAGATAAAAAATAAATCCTTCATTTGTGATCTATGAAAAACTTAAATCCATATTACCATGGTATGAACTGCTTCAGAGTTTAGAGTCCCTCTTGACTTTTTCAGCCAAAGCAGTCATAGACAGGTACCTTCATGTTCAACTTTAGCAGAGCATCATAATCATCAGTGCTAGAGAAGACCACACTAATTGTATCTTGTAACAATTAGACTTTACGTTTTAAAAGGAAATATCTTGTAAGGCATCACCACATAAACACAAATCCCATCACATATTGGACCACATTTGGTCTTGCCCCCATTATACAGACTGGGATAAAGGATTGCTCTCAAGGCAGTTGAATTAAGAGCCCTGAAAAGACATGCCATGACAGCTGATTCAAGCTGTCCAGGACAGAACTCAGACTCATTACCCACTGTTTGTGAGTTTAAGCTAATGACTATGCCAGATGTCAAGGAAGTCATATAACTGCCATATACTACTTATTGATATTCATTCACATACAAAGTTTCATCAATGTATAGCTACCATATACAGCTTATTAAAATTCAACCACATACAAAGTTTCATCAGTGAAAGGTTGAAACAGTGTTCAATTAGTCAGAATGTAATAATATTAAAGATTCAGAGGATGTTCCAAAAAATAAATTGCTGAAATTACAAGCATCATTCGAAGATAAAAATTAGGTTGCATTGACCTAGTTTGCTAGTTTAGTATAATTGAGTTACTCTCCTTGACATGCATCTATATCATTTTGCTTGAGTGTAGGCAAAAGAGAGTGAAAGGATCAGCTTATAATACACAAGTCATTCAAGTGTGAAAATTATTTCACAGTGGCCTAGTTTTTTATGCATCCAGATACCAATTTTCATGATTGTTGATGAAATATGGTTCAATATAGTTGAGGGCATGTGAAATGGATGGCTGACAATATAAAAGTCACTCAGTCATGAAACATAGGCTGTAGTGATCTACTTTTAGAAGTTTGAGTTTTTCATTCTAAGATTACATCTATGTTCAAATATTCTTCAGTGAGATGAAATGGGGACCAAGTAGGTGTGTATGTAAAGGGTTTAGTTGTGTATCAGTAAGTTTAGGTTTTCCCAAAAGGGGATAAAAACATAGTTAAAGGCCTAAAATCCTTGAAATACAATGTCAAATTCTCATTAACTACCACACTTTCTTAAGATATCACAGAACCTGTCCCAATACAAAGGAGTGCCTTAAATAGTCATCTCTCAAGTTATATCTGTAAGTCCTTTAGGGTCCAGAATGTCAAGTGCATAATGAACAAATACCTGTAAAACACAAATCACTAAAAGTATGCAAGTTACCTTAGACCATGGGTCTCAAACAAAAGACCCGCGGGCCACATGTGGCCTGCCAAGCCATATCCTTTGGCCCACAAAATGCTTGGCGTCACAAGGAGTCATGAGAGATAAGAAAGTTGGTGTGGCCCTTGGGACATCGAAAATGCCCTCGTGCAGCCCTTAGGGTGGTTTGAGTTTGAGACCCCTGCCTTAGAGTGCCCTTGTTATGGTAGAGCCAAGTTACCATCTATACTCACTTATAAGTTAAGTCCAACTGCAAACTACACAGACCTGGATCTGCCATCGCATAATGCACTGGCAGATCTGGGTCTGTGCAGTTTGATAGGAGTAATCAGAAGAACAAAGAACATAGACCCAGATCTGCAGGTGCATTATGTTACAGCAGATCAGGATCTCTGTTGTTTGATGGTTTATTTGACTTATAAGTAAGTATATATGGTTTTTTCCTTGGGATGCACCTACATACCAATTTTCATAAGTTCAGTGAAATAGGGTTCAAGATGTTGTGGGTGTAACAGATGGATAAAGAAACAAACAAGGGCATAAAATCGGAGAATGTGATCCCATTTGATGTAAATATTTACAGGTGCATACTACTGGAGGAGGGAAAATAACAAAATTCCACTGTACCTTCTTTCTCAGAGCTGGAGGATTGAGTGACAGTCCCTTAATTCATATATGACATAACTTTATTCTTCGAATGAAATTAACCATCTCCCACCAGGTTTTTTCTTGAAGAAGAAAAAAGTTGAAAAATCTTGAAAAAATTTCTTCCTACTGGAAATGTGTAAATGGACCATTTGGACTCTTACTAGTCCTTACCAGGACCTTATTTACACAAGTAGAAAGCTGGATATGTGTAAACCATATGGACTCTTAATAGTCCTTACCAGGACCTTATTTACACAAGTAGAAAGCTGGATATGTGTAAACCATATGGACTCTTAATAGTCCTTACCAGGACCTTATTTACACAAGTAGAAAGCTGAAGAGGCCAGAGGAGCCCTTAAACCATTAACCTCCATGTGTATTTCAGTCTGAAGAAGATCCAGAGGAGCTAGAAAAAGGACGAGAAACACTAGACACAAAGGGGAAAGAGCCGAAGGTTTTGGACGAAAACAGTGGTCAATCTGACAATGAAGACTCCGAGCCAGATGACTACCGAATCACGGAGGACCAACAGTGGGCCCTCCAAGAGCTGGAGAATCTGAAGAAGGAGATGGATTACCCAGGTATGGGCTTCTTCTTAAATTTTGATTGGATGGCTAAAGTCACACTTTTCTTGAGATATAATTGGCCAGCTTACTCTAATACTGATAGGACAAGAAATATATGTGATTGGTGGGTACTAGTTTAGATCATCTGGATACCATATACTCATTTATAGTGACACAGACTTTAAATACACGTGCCATAGGGGTTTGGAAAAATTTGCAAACCAGTTTGGAAACAATTTCAAACCAGTCTGGAAAAAGTCTGCAGTGTCTTTACTGACAGCTGCTTGAACTTTGTTAATCAAGACAGTCATTATTGTAACAACATGAGGTTGTGGCTTTCTTTCACCAAAGTTGCCAGAGAAGTTTCCTCACATGGTTAATTCTTTTGGCACAGTTATTTCCTGAATGATATTTTGTTTTTCTTTTAACATATTTCTGGAACATCTGGAAATTTATGTCATTTGTTGTATTACAATATGCCTTTCAGCAATTATTGAAAAGGAAAATGATGTAAACTGGTGGTAAAAAATTTACAACAAAAAGGAAAACAAATTCTTGAGTGTTATTTTATAAAAAAAAGCAAAAACATCAAAAACACTCCTAAATGTCCAATGGTTTAGTCTCTTTGTGTAGGTTCTATAGCTCTCCAAGGAAGTACACAGAAGATATCCTTTGCCTGTGTGTAATGGTTCTATATGAACATAAATACCATCACTCAAATCCTTAAATCCTGATTTTATAAATCTTTATTTGACAAGACATAATCCTCCAATTGATAATTCCTTACCATATATACCCATTTTACTGTTTGACCATATATACCATCCCCAATATACTCATTTATAAGTCAGCTCCAACTGCAAACTGCATAGACCTAGATCTACCAATGCATAATGTGCTGGCAGATATGGGTCTATGCAGTTTGCTAAGAGTACCATCTATATTCGCTTATAAGTCAAGTCAAACTGCAAACAACAAAGATCGAGATCAGCCATAACATAATACGCCTGCAGATCAGGGTCTATGTTGTTTGTTCTACTGATTACTCCTAACACACTGCACAGATCCAGATCTTCCGGCACAATATGCACCAACAGATCTTGGTCTGCGCAGTTTGCAGTTGGACTTATCTTATAAGCAAGTATATATGGTAATCAGTACAATAACAACATAGACCATGATATATTAGTGCATTATGCAGTGGCAGATCAGGAACTGTGTATTTGCAGTTAGGCCAGACTTATAAATGAGTGTATATTGTACCCATTTAACTGCTTACCATATGTTACAATTTAAAAGGAAAATACTTTTATAAAGAACATAAACCCTAGGTTGCTATTACATAATCTCATGTTTTGTCCTGGTGTAATACTTTTTGAGGAATATCATTCATCGGTGGAACACATCAACATTGATATTCCAGCACAGTACAGATAAAGCTCTGAATCTGTAGGGTGTTTTATTGTTTTTACTTGTGGATATTGATAGAGTGTATACAGTGTAAACTTGTGGATATTGATAGAGTGTATACAGTGTAAACTTGTGGATATTGATAGAGTGTATACAGTGTAAACTTGTGGATATTGATAGAGTGTATACAGTGTAAACTTGTGGATATTGATAGAGTGTATACATTGTAAACTTGTGGATATTGATAGAGTGTATACAGTGTAAACTTGTGGATATTGATAGAGTGTATACAGTGTAAACTGTGCTGATTGCCTTGCAATACTTACAAGCCCTCATATACAGTAAAATCCTATATTATCTGATTGCCTAGTGTTGACAGATAATTGGATGCTATTGTTTGCCTTGAGTAAAGTTTGACTCTTAAGATTATTCTTTGTTGAGTCAAAACCCCTTGGCTGCCAATAGCAACTACTATTGACATGATTAATGGCAGCCAGTCACAATTTAATCAGAAAAAAAAACATTCCTGAGACCTGAAAAAAAAAAGAATTGACATCTTATTATTTGTTTGTATAATAGTCCTACTTTACCAAGGGTATATGAATATTCCAAATAGTCATTAATCACCTTGACTATCTTGAAAGGAAGCCATTTAAAAGCTTTCCTTTGTGATTATCCTGAAGCCTTTTATTCAGATTTCAATGCAGGTATATATCCATCAGAAAATTCATGTAGAATCTGTCGCATGGCATGAATGGTATTGGAAAAAAATTATGTGTTATTGATCTGATTCTACCACCAAACCTACTAAAGGTATTTTCATTGAGAGAAATTTATTTATTGAAGGTAGGTCTCTGATCCTCCATCTACTTTAAGACATTGCAGTACACAATATACCGTTGATCTCTTTCTAGGATATTTCAGTACAGGACACATGACTAGTTTATTTTAGAACATTGCAGTTTAGGACACGCAGTCAACCTTATTTTAGAAAATTTCAGTATAGGATGCACAGTCTACCTTATTTTAGAACATTTCAGTACAAGACACACAGTCTACCTTATTTTTAGAACAGTTCTATATAGGACACACAGTGTACCTTTTATTTTTTAGGACACTGCAGTATAGGATACACCACTGATCTCTTTCTGGAAATTTCAGTAAGGGGCACATAAGTACTTTTACTTCGGACATGTCAGTATAGGACACTCAGTCTACCTTATTTTAGGACATTTCAATACTGGACACAGAGCCTACCTTATTTTAGAACATTTGACACAGAGCCTACCTTATTTTAGAACATTTGACACAGAGCCTACCTTATTTTAGAACATTTGACACAGAGCCTACCTTATTTTAGGACATTTGACACAGGATCTACCTTATTTTAGGACATTTGACACAGGACCTACCTTATTTTATGACAATTGACACAGAGCCTACCTTATTTTAGGACATTTGACACAGAGCCTACCTTATTTTAGGACATTTGACACAGAGTCTACCTTATTTTAGGACATTTCAATACTTGACACAGAGCCTACCTTATTTTAGGACATTTGACACACAGCCTACCTTATTTTAAGACATTTGACACAGAGCCTACCTTATTTTAGGACATTTGACACACAGCCTACCTTATTTTAAGACATTTGACACAGAGCCTACCTTATTTTAGGACATTTGACACAGAGTCTACCTTATTTTAGGACATTTCAATACTTGACACAGAGCCTACCTTATTTTAGGACATTTGACACACAGCCTACCTTATTTTAAGACATTTGACACAGAGCCTACCTTATTTTAGGACATTTGACACACAGCCTACCTTATTTTAAGACATTTGACACAGAGCCTACCTTATTTTAGGACATTAGACACAGAGTCTACCTTATTTTAGGACATTTCAATACTTGACACAGAGCCTACCTTATTTTAGGACATTTGACACAGAGTCTACCTTATCTTAGGACATTTGACACAGAGCCTACCTTATTTTAGGACATTTGACACAGAGTCTACCTTATTTTAGAACATTTGACACAGAGCCTACCTTATTTTAGGACATTTCAATACTTGACACAGAGCCTACCTTATTTTAGGACATTTGACACAGAGCCTACCTTATTTTAGGACATTTCAATACTTGACACAGAGCCTACCTTATTTTAGGACATTTGACACAGAGTCTACCTTATTTTAGGACATTTCAATACTTGACACAGAGCCTACCTTATTTTAGCACATTTGACACAGAGCCTACCTTATTTTAGGACATTTGACACAGAGTCTACCTTATTTTAAAACATTTGACACAGAGCCTACCTTATTTTAGGACATTTGACACAGAGTCTACCTTATTTTAGGACATGTTTGACATAGAACCTACCTTATTGTAGGACATTTGACACAGAGCCTACCTTATTTTAGGACATTTTTGACACAGAACCTACCTTATTTTAGGACATTTCAATACTTGACACAGAGCCTACCTTATTTTAGGACATTTGACACAGAGTCTACCTTATTGTAGGACATTTGACACAGAGTCTACCTTATTTTAGGACATTTGACACAGAGTCTACCTTATTTTAGGACATTTCAATACTTGACACAGAGCCTACCTTATTTTAGGACATTTGACACAGAATCTACCTTATTTTAGGACATTTGACACAGAGCCTACCTTATTTTAGGACATTTGACACAGAGTCTACCTTATTTTAAAACATTTGACACAGATCCTACCTTATTTTAGGACATTTGACACAGAGTCTACCTTATTTTAGGACATGTTTGACACAGAACCTACCTTATTTTAGGACATTTGACACAGAGCCTACCTTATTTTAGAACATTTTTGACACAGAACCCTACCTTATTTTAGGACATTTCAATACTTGACACAGAGCCTACCTTATTTTAGAACATTTGACACAGAGTCTACCTTATTTTAGGACATTTGACACAGAGTCTACCTTATTTTAGGACATTTGACACAGAGCCTACCTTATTCTAGGACATTTCAATACTTGACACAGAGCCTACCTTATTTTAGGACATTTGACACAAAGCCTACCTTATTTTAGGACATTTGACACAGAGCCTACCTTATTTTAGGACATTTGACATAGAGCCTACCTTATTTTAGGACATTTGACACAGAGTCTACCTTATTTTAGGACATTGACACAGAGCCTACCTTATTTTAGGACATTTGACACAGAGCCTACCTTATTTTAGGACATTTCAATACTTGACACAGAGCCTACCTTATTTTAGGACATTTCAATACTTGACACAGAGCCTACCTTATTTTAGGACATTTGACACAGAGTCTACCTTATTGTAGGACATTTGACACAGAGTCTACCTTATTTTAGGACATTTCAATACTTGACACAGAGCCTACCTTATTTTAGGACATTTGACACAGAATCTACCTTATTTTAGGACATTTGACACAGAGCCTACCTTATTTTAGGACATTTGACACAGAGTCTACCTTATTTTAAAACATTTGACACAGATCCTACCTTATTTTAGGACATTTGACACAGAGTCTACCTTATTTTAGGACATGTTTGACACAGAACCTACCTTATTTTAGGACATTTGACACAGAGCCTACCTTATTTTAGAACATTTTTGACACAGAACCTACCTTATTTTAGGACATTTCAATATTTGACACAGAGCCTACCTTATTTTAGAACATTTGACACAGAGTCTACCTTATTTTAGGACATTTGACACAGAGCCTACCTTATTTTAGGACATTTGACACAGAGCCTACCTTATTCTAGGACATTTCAATACTTGACACAGAGCCTACCTTATTTTAGGACATTTGACACAAAGCCTACCTTATTTTAGGACATTTGACACAGAGCCTACCTTATTTTAGGACATTTGACACAAAGCCTACCTTATTTTAGGACATTTGACACAGAGTCTACCTTATTTTAGGACATTTGACACAGAGCCTACCTTATTTTAGGACATTTGACATAGAGCCTACCTTATTTTAGGACATTTGACACAGAGTCTACCTTATTTTAGGACATTTGACACAAAGCCTACCTTATTTTAGGACATTTGACACAGAACCTATCTTATTTTAGGACATTTGACACAGAGCCTACCTTATTTTAGGACATTTCAATACTTGACACAGAGCCTACCTTATTTTAGGACATTTGATACAGAGCCTACCTTATTTGAGGACATTTGACATAGAGCCTACCTTATTTTAGGACATTTTTGACACAGAACCTACCTTATTTTAGAACATTTGACACAGAGCTTACCTTATTTTAGGACATTTTTGACACAGAACCTACCTTATTTTAGGACATTTGATACAGAGCCTACCTTATTTTAGGACATTTGACACAGAGCCTACCTTATTTTAGGACATTTGATGCAGAGCCTACCTTATTTTAGGACATTTGACACAGAGCCTACCTTATTTTAGGACATTTCAATACTTGACACAGAGCCTACCTTGTTTTACTAGGACATTCCATTACAGGACTTGCAGGCTACCTTATTTTACTAGGACATTCCATTACAGGACATGCAGCCTACCTTATTTTACTAGGACATTCCATTACAGGATATGCAGCCTACCTTATTTTACTAGGACATTCCATTACAGGACATGCATCCTACCTGATTTTACTAGGACATTTCAGTATAAGACAAATATGTAATTCATTAATACATCCTGATAAGTAAACCAGAGTGCATACCATGACAATGTCCGCTGACAGCAGAACACATTCTTGTTAACTGTATCAACTTTTATCATCTGAATGAGAAGTTTATTGATTTTAACTCATTTAAAAAGTTTATGATGATATACCACTGGAGAAAATCTTTTTGAGGGAATGTGGTTTATAGAACAAAATATGACTCTATGTTTTAATGATTTTTAGTTTTTTATCTTTTATATTATATATCTTTTAAAGAATGTTAACACCTTTTATCTTTTATCTTGCTGTTCTACATGCTTTAAGTTTATTTTAAGTGGTTATCTCCCTTACATTATTTTGAAGAGGTTATCTCCAAAAAAATTGAAAGAAGCTATTTTCCTAAAATTTTTTGGCAATTCTTTCTTTGTACATTGTTAGGACTTTAATCAGCACTATGTAGTCTGGATTATCCTGACATGCAATTAAACCCTATACACACATACATACATACATACATACATACATACATAGTTGCATGTATGCCAGGCAGGATGAGTGTTTGATGGACATCACCCTTGCAACAGATACTTCCGTCTAAAACACTGAATAAAAAAATACCATCATGGAAACATGAACTACCAAAATAAAACCAAAACTGGACAACACCATGAAACATGGACTACCAATTTGAGACCAGAACTGGATAACACCCATGAAACATGAACTACAAATTTGAGACCAGCACTGGATACCACCATGGAAACATGGACTACCAATCCAAGAGACCAGAACTGGATACCACCATGGAAACATGGACTACCAATCCAAGAAACCAGAAATGGATACCAACATGGAAACATGGACTATCAATCCAAGAGACCAGAACTGTATATCAACATGGAAACATGGACTACCAATCCAAGAGACCAGAACTGGATACCACCATGGAAACATGGATTACCAATCCAAAAGACCAGAACTCGATACCACCATGGAAACATGGATTACCAATCCAAGAGACCAGAACTGTATATCAACATGGAAACATGGACTACCAATCCAAGAGACCAGAACTGGATATCAACATGGAAACATGAACTACCAATCTAAAAGACCAGATCTCGACATCACCTTTCAAATATGGACTCAATACAAATTTAGAAATTAGGTTATACAAACATCAGTCTTCACTAGATGTAACCAAGACAAAGTTCAGACTTGATTTTATAGTAAGTTATCAAGATGCTGTCACCAAGACTTTTATATGTCCACCATAAGATGGAATATATTATGTTATGATGTTTTCCATCTGTCTGTCCATTTTTTCCCTATTTTGCTTGCACACAATAACTCAAATTATCCACCATCAACCATTAGCAGGATTTGTAAGTACATGTAGATTGTATTTCAGGCATTGATTTCTGGCCCAAAAGGTCAAATGTCAACATAATGGGGACTGAAAGAAGGAAAAATGATTTCAACAAAACTATTTAAGTTCCATACCACATGCTTTGGATAAGCTTAACAGATGGCATGCATTGGAGACAAGGAAGACACTTACTGATTTTGGGTTGAAATGTCAAAAGTTCAGGTCAGAGGGACTTAAAGAGGCAAAACTGTTTCCTTAAAATAACTTTAGTTCTCTGCTACAAAAACTGTGAACATACTTTATGGATGGCTTGCATTTGAAACAGGAAAGGCACTTATAGATTTAGGGTCAATGGGTCAAAGGTCAGTATCACAGACTGAAATAAAATGCTTTCCACAAAATAATATGACATAGTAAGATTATAGTGTACCATTCTGATAATTAAGTAGACAACAATCTGTAGCATAACATTTGAACTGAGACAAGAAGTGAAAAAATTTATGTTCCTCACATTTTTGGAGAGGGTACTGCTTCACAGATGTATGAGAAAACATAAATGGATTTTTCATTTACTGTCATAAGATAAAATTGTGTTAACATGAAAGTGTTGACAAATTGTGTTATTATCCAGTGGAAAGAAGTTATGAACTTTTACTTTTTTGCTTCATTTTTTTCACAGGATTCACAGATCATAGGATAATTAGGTGAAAATATAAATTTGCATTGTTCCAAAGGGCATTGCCCACACCTTGCCATGTTGTCTGGCAGGATTACATGATGAAAACCAAACATTTTCTTTTGTAAACAAAAGGACCTGTGTGGCTGAGAGATCTGTAACACTAACCTTTACATATCATTCATGACTCACATCTGTCCATGTGGGTTGAAGATGACTGACATCTGTCAATGTGGGTTAAAGATGACTCACATCTGTCGATGTGGGTTGAAGATGACTCACATCTGTCCATGTGGGTTGAAGATGACTCACATCTGTCCATGTGGGTTGAAGATGACTCACATCTGCCCATGTGGGTTGAAGATGACTGACATCTGTCAATGTGGGTTAAAGATGACTCACATCTGTCGATGTGGGTTAAAGATGACTCACATCTGTCCATGTGGGTTGAAGATGACTCACATCTGTCCATGTGGGTTGAAGATGACTCACATCTGTCCATTTGGGTTGAAGATGGCTCACATCTGTCCATGTGGGTTGAAGCTGATTCACATCTGTCAATGTGGGTTGAAGATGACTCATATCTGTCCATGTGGGTTCAAGTCTTGGTTCAGCAAGTGCAGGGACATAAGAGAGCTTGCCAGTAGATTCCTTTGGGTTGATAATTTTTCCAGGGATTTTCTGGATTCTTTCTCCACCAGATATACTGGCCACCATGCATCATGTGCTGAAAAATGGTGATCATCTCACAAAACAAAAACAAACAAATCCTTGTAAATAAAAGACATGCTATGATTAATACAGTCAGACAGTGTTTGTGTACAAGGAAAGGTCTGTCTAACAGGAATGGGGGTGGGGGATCAGCAACCACAGTAATAATAATAATGATGATGATGATGATAATAATAATAATAATAATAATAATAATAATAATATCAGCCTTATTTAAAAGAGGGTGAAGTAATTTGTTGCATGGAACTCTATTATTTGCATATTTACATGAAGAGTACATAGGTGCATATAATATGTGCTTAAGATAGTAAATCAAATGGATGTAAGATCAGGTCAAAATAGAATCAACAATTTCTCCACCCAAATAAATGATAATAGGGGTTAGGCCATGCTAATTTGTGCATGCACTATATATCATTGTTTTCCACTTTCAATATTAGAAGAAGAAAAAACTATGGCATAGCTGTCTTCAATACTGTATGACAGTATTTAGCTTTGAACACTTATTGACAAATCAGCTTTGAATATTCATCAGCAAATTTAGCTTTGAATGCTCATTAGCTTATTTAACTTTGAATATTCATTAGCAAACAGAAAATCAGGACTGAAGAACATCAATCACTTTTTAACAATGAAAAACACTTAAATTAGGCAGTAAGACAAGAGTTTGCCCTGAAGGTATCAGAACTAATGTCAGTGTATTATATTTTGGCATTTTTTATGTGAACAAAGTTTTGACATTTATGACAGATCTAACTTTAATAGAGTTTTTGTAAATATTTTAAGATGACAAAAAGTACTCTGCCTATCTATGCTTCTAATTCAGACTCAAGTGCAAACTTCATAGACCCACATCTGCCATTACATAATGTTCTTTGAGATCTGGGTCTGTCCAGTTTGTTAGGAGTATTTACAGTCAAACCTGTCTACAGTAGCCACCCAAGGTGAAAGTGGCCATTGTAGACAGGTGACCTCAGAAGGCAGGTTCACCTATCAAACTTTGTTCATGACAAATGCATGTACTAGACAGCGTTATCATTTATTAATAGCAGTAATATCATTATTATTTTGCATGTCATATAATTAGCAGTAGTAGCATCAATTTACATGTACCAAGCCTTGACATGCCATCAATTTACATGTACCAAACCTTGACATGCCATCAATTTACATGTACCAAGCCTTGCTCATCAAACCTAAAAAGTTGAACTTGCATACTGGGGGCAGTCATTGCTGATACGCTCTAGTGACCATGGAAGGCAGGGTGAGAACAATGCTTGATTAAGAAAAACATGGCCACTCTTGGTGTAAGAGAGGTGATCATTGATTACATGACATTTATATTGGATATTTGCCTGGGGGAAATTAGAATGCACTTGAGACCAGGTGACAACTGAACTCAGGTGATGGTTAGGACAGATTTGACTGTACTTGAAAATAAACAAAATAGACCCTGATTTGCTGGCACATTATTATGTATCAGCAGATCAGGGTCTATGTTGGACCCAAGTATGTACAGTAATTATACTTTTTCAGTTCGATATCTTAAACATGACATTACATTTTGTGTTTAGATTGTTTCATGACGTCAGGCCTTGAATCTGTAGGGCTCACATCTGTAGGGCTTACATCTGTAGGGCCTTCATGACTATAGGGCCTTACATCTGTAGGATGTTATATCTTTAGGGCTTTCCATCTGTAGAGCTTACATCTGTAGTGCCTTGCATCTGTAGGGCCTTACATCTGTAGGGCCTTACATCTGTAGGGCTTACATCTGCAACATATACAGTTTTTCTTTAAATATTCTAAGTACCATTACTGTATAGCAGAAAGTTTGAGAAGCGGAGATAATTGAATGATTTTGATGTCTCTAAGTCAGTTAATGAAAATAAATCCAGTCTTGTTTGCCACTTTAAATATTATAACTTCTCTAAAGTCATATTCACTATAACTTAACTTGACAAAATTAAATTCCCTTTTTGGAACAAAATTGCCAAAGTTGATGTCTGAGAAAAATACCTGCTATAAAAAATCCAGCTGAAATCAAAGTCTTCAGATGACTATATGTTTTACTGTAGCAGTGGCAGACTGACAGAGGGTGAGTTTCAGATGAATGCCCAGTTTCCACTGAAATAGCAAAAATATTTAAACAGAAACATAAAATTGGTCTCTTCAGGCAATGCAAACTACCCTTTTTGAAATCAAACCCTGTTGAAATAATTTGCCCATGTATTTTTACATCTGGAAAATAAGATCAGGTTCCTATTGAAATCTTATTCCTGGTTGAACGCATTTTGAAGGAATGCTCAATGGAACTAGAAAATTTTGTTCATTAAAAATAAATTTTGTTATAACTAGGAAAATAAATTCATGGAATACACAGTCATTTAAACTTAAGTTATTTTTGGCTTGATATCTAAAATTTGCTATGTCTGACAATTTCCTAAATCTGAGTTTATTATAAGCATGTGAAATTGTATTTTTTCTTTCTATAGATAAAGATCCTCCAAAGTATAATGTCAAAGAAAGACTGAAGGAATTGAATCAGGAACTTGCAAATGACCCCACACCTGTTGAAAATAACAGAGAACCCAAAGTACTGTTTAAAGCAAATATAGTTGATCTTGTTGCCCCAGCCCCCGAGTATATCGACGATGAGTCAGAAAGCAAATCTCTAGATAATATTCAGCCAAAAATGGATGACAAGGAGAATTCAGGTAAAAAAGCTGAGAAAAATAAGAGTGAAAAATCTAGTTCTAATCAAGTTCTCATAGAACAAAGTGGTACATTTGAACTTGTAAATGCAGATGATGTTACAGCACAGGACATGGGCCTGCCAACTGCCAGTGGTGAAAAGGCTAAAAAAAACTCTAAAAATAAGAATCAAAAAGTGCCTAGACCACCCAGCAAGCCAAGGCCAGCAACAGCTGCAGAATCATCAAGGAGAAATGTACGCTCTCAAACATCCCAACGACGACCCCTTTCAGCTCAGTCCCATGACAGCAGTTTATTGGAAAATTACAATTCCCCATATGGCTTAACCCCTGAACAAAAACAGTTGGCCAAGCAGAGGGCAGAGGCCCTAGAAAAGAAGAAAAAGGAAGATGAGAGAAAGAAAAAGGAAGAGGAAGAAGAGAAACAAAAGGAAAGCATGGAAGCCTTTCAATATTGGTTACAGAAGAAGAAGGAACAAGACAAGAAGAAAAAGGAAGAGGAAGAAAAACTAAGAAAGCAAATACAAAGGAAGACAAGGTAACCAGATGTTGAAAACATTTATTGTAACTTAATCTTGTTTTTATTCTTGTTGTTTTTTGCTTGTTTTGTTATGTTGTTCAGTTGATGTGGTTCTAAGTAATAATGTTACAGCAAAATGGAAGGATGCCTCTTCCTTTAGGCCCTTGTACATCCCTTTTTATTATTTCTTACATTTTTGTACCCATCAAAGAATGTTAGAGGGTATTGTAATTTACTGTGATCGTTTTGGCTGGTGAGTAGGTTCCCTTTTGGGTTTTTGAATGATAACTGTAGTGAATAATTTTTGAATGCAACTGAGTAAATGTGTTCGGCTAACCTAGGAAAGAATCATATTGATTTGTCAGTCATTAGCTCCCAGTTCAAGTTCAAAGTCACTATTGTGAAAAATGGAATCCATTTTATTTCTAGAAGATAATTTAAGTTGTAGTGAACATATTTTAACACAAACTGATACATGTTTTTGTATGACTGCCATAAGTCGGAGCATATCATGTTTTGATGTTGTTCTTCTGTCCATCCCTTATTTAGTTTCTCCACAATAACTTGGGTTTTATGCCATCAGCTGTTACCAAAATCTGTGTAAATACCTATCAGTTTGGGCCTAACAGTCAAAGGCCAGGGTCATGGAGAAAAGAAAGGAAAATTGTGTCCAATCAATGCATTTAAGACAAGGAAGACTCCTATTGATTTTGGATTCAAAGGCAAGACTCAAAATTGATGCTGGCAAGCATTTTGCTTGTTGCAATTATGATATTGGTAACTTTGAAAAAAAAACACCCAGTAGCTGGAAAAATAATCTGGAAGTTTCTTGCTTGTGATATTTCAGAAGTGAGTTTAAATTTTTTATTTCAAAATAAGAAAAATGTATGCGGAGATTAAAAATTGCCTGAGTTTTGATTGCTGACAATATTAAAAGTATCAAAATGCTGCTAGAAAAACATGATTTTGAGCCTGAAAAGGTCAAGTATCTGACCACTGAAAAGGGTTTTACATAAAGAAATATAATATTAGTATTTGCTACATGGCAGGCATATAAATTACATTTTATGGTTGTCATGTTTATTGCAGGGAAGAACTTTATTTATTTAAGGGTCACTAGCTCCAAGGTCAAAGTCACTGTTGTTAAAACAAATCTGACCATTGCATTTCATTTCCAGATGATAGATAGATAACATAATTCAAAACAATTTAGAATGTTCATTTCCCTTTGCCCCAGGAAGAACCATATTGATTTGGAGATAGTAGACCCAAGGCCAGTGTCACAGTTGCTGAAAATAAATATTGCTGATGTATTTAATTTCTTGACATTAATGTAATTTTTAGTAAAACATAATTCATCAAAACTTGGTACATGTGTTTCTATAAATTCTTGATATTGGGGTCAGAGGGTCCAAGGTCAACGACACTCACTAAAAATAGATTTTGCCAATGAATTTCATGTCCAGGCGATAACTTAATTTTTAAATGACAGATATCAAGGAAATTTAGTACATTTGTTCCATTGGCACTAAAAAGAACCAGACTTATTTTTGGCTTCAGCAGTTCCATGGTCAGAATTGCTTGCACTAAACAGAGACATGAGGACAAAAACTTCAGCACTAGATAACATGGTATATGTGTTCCCTTAAAGACCCATATTGATTTTGGATTTCAAGATCAAGGTTGCTATGGTTACAAAACAGTACACTTTTTCCATTCTTATTAAATATGTACTAAGACCCTGAATGAATTTCATTTTAAATTATCTACATTTTCATTTAGAACAGGTATTACCCCATATTGTCCAGATGCCTAATTTTGGTTTCCACAACATAACTTTACCAAAGGTTGTTTGATTTCAACAAAATGTATAATGCACCTTTATACTGATGAGACCTTGAACAAATTTAATTTCTAGCATTCCATGTCATTGGAAGAGTTATGGCTCCTGAATACCATCTTTTCCAAACTTCTTTTTAAGGCTCTGTCAATAAAACTTTATTGAGTTGGGCCCTTTGCAATGCATACTGCATTGTATGAAATTTTGTGTACACTTTTTCTACAAATTTAGAAACATTTATTAGATATAAAAAGAATATTTTTAATTTACTTTACCATCTAAAATTTGAATACTACTTATTGAGAAAAAAGTTCTCTGTATGAAATTGTAGAGGACAGAAAGTAGTTGTAATCTTATGAATTTATGAAAAGTTAGTTTATGAAAAACTACATTACTATATCTATATTTTCATTTTTTGCTAATTGGCCTAATGTCATTGGAAATTTGCTGAAGAATGTTTTAACAACCAAGGTTTACTGTGCATTGTATTACACATGTGATATATCAAATTTCATGTCGTAAGACGAGGGATGTACGAAAGGACTAAAATATAATTAATTCATATATTTTCAGAGTCAGCTAACAAATGAGGTTAGAGCAAACTGAGTTCTTTATGTAAATATTTATCTTGCTGCTGCACATCTAATCTAACTGGCTTCTACCCATATTCACTGCTGCTTTTTGCTTGCGACTATAGACAGCAAACACAATGCATTTTACAACAGCAAATTTACGACAATGCGCACTGAAATTGTATAGTGATACAGTATTGCTATTGAAATTATTGGCCTCAGTGTTCTCAACTTTTTGAGCAAGAATCTCAAGCACAAAGTCTAAAAACTTGATAACTGTAATTAAAATATAGTAAGACTCACATAACTTTCAAATTTTTCTAATATCCCATTATTAGACTGTACAATTTTAATAACATAAGTATACCCTAAGTATCATACATCATTTTTGGGTTCTCAGCTTGGCTTTGAATTTCATGCTTAAAAGGTGTCAAGAATTTGTATCTGAATCTGGTTTGTAAGACAGAGTTATCTGGTTTGTAAGACAGAGTTATCTGAGAAAAAAATGTAGACTGCTTTTTAGATTGGAATCAACTGATGCAGAACTGAACCCTCAGTGTCCTGTTATGCAGCTGACTTGTGTCTGGCTGAAAATGAAATTGGAGTTTTTAATAAAATTGGCAGAAATTTGAAACAGGGGTAGAACGTTGGTAAAGATTTGATTTGTTTAGAGAAATCTGCCCTGAAGCAGACATGGAGGGATAATTTACCTGGAAAGTGGAGTGGCAAATTCTTTGTGTAAAATAATTCAGGATGCAATCAAAATCATAAACTCTCTATTCAGTTTGTTCCTTAAAGAAATATATTTTTCAGAAAACAGACAAATATGGCTTTGCCAGAAACAAGCACAACTAAAATCCATATAGGTAGACAAGTGTGAGCAATGGCAGTTCTAACTCCGCAATTTAAGTTATCATATTTTATTTCTGCTTTGTCATTATATAATAACTGTTTGTGATTGTTAAAACTTTAAAAGCACTTTTCTACAGTTGTTTAGTGAATTCTTGAAAACCATGTTTCAGTTAGTGCTACTATATATGGATCTTGAAATTTCATTTCCACTAGTAAACTCACTTGAACAGAGTCTAAGGCATGTCCTACAGTTTACTCTTTACAAGCAAATGGCCAAGTTGTCTTCATAAGCAAATGGCCAAGTTGTCTTTATAAGCAAATGGCCAAGTTGTCTTTATAAGCAAATGGCCAAGTTGTCTTTATAAGCAAATGGCCAAGTTGTCTTTATAAGCAAATGGCCAAGTAGTCTAAATCATTCGACTTTACAGATTACTATCATCTCACCTCTGTCTGTGTAGGTTCGAGTCTCAAGCTCAGCCTATGTGGGTATGTGAGAAAGCTAACCACTAGCTTTCCAATGGGTCATTGGTTCTTCCCAGGATTTTCCTGGGTTCTTCCTCCACCAGTTAAATTGGCCTCTATGTATACCCTATCTTGTGCTGAAAATGGTATTAAGTCCACAACAACAACAACAACTAACTCATTATAAAAATATGAAAAACAATCCACCATATATACTTGCTTATAAGTTGAGCTAACTGCTTACTTCACGGAACCAGATCTGCCATTGCATAATATGTTGGCAGACCTGGGTCTGTGCAATTTGCTAGGACTAATCAGTAGCATATTCAACACAGAAACTGATAGGACTAATCAGTAGCATATTCAACACAGAAACTGATAGGACTAATCAGTAGCATATTCAACACAGAAACTGATAGGCTGGTGCATTATGTGATGGCAGATCAAGGTCTATGTTGTTTATAATTGTACTTGTAAGTGGATTTATACAGTATGCAACAATTGTCACTATGCATCAGACCTGAAATCACAAGACACATTTCTTCAATCTACTTTTGTTGCTTTAGAAACAAATCTGTAACTTTGAGATGGATGGTTTACATACAGGCTCAGCCAGTAGATACAGTATAGAGTCGGGTAACTTGTAGAGAAAACACTTCCAGCTGTAGGATCCGTCTTTTTGCCACAAATACAAGTTTCTGATTTTCTTAAAATCACTTATAATAAATTGCCTGACAAAGAAAAAATAGCATGTGCCATATGATAAATTCAATCAATGACCTATTCATTTTTATGTCACACTCGAAAGCATATTTTATTTGAAGTACATCAGTAAAATTGATCATACTGTATCTGGAAAGTGTATACAAGGTTATAGGATAGAGATCTCAGTAATTTTCAGGTTATGACCCTGGAGCTAAGTTTTGGGGATGGGGAGTGATGAACCCTGGGTCAGTTCCATGTGTAAATTTATCTCTTTATACCCAGTAATCATATGTAATGTATAATAACATCCCCATGTCATATTCATCCTTTGTAATACAGTAGAACCTGTCTTGAAAGACCACCCCTTGTGCCAAATAATAATGGTCTCTCAAGACAGGTAGTCTCTCATGACAGGTCATAACACTATATAAAGAATACATCCATGCATTGAGATTTTGGTCTCCCAAGACAGGTGGTCTCTCATAGCAATGGTCTTTCAAGGCAGGTTTTACTGTATATGTGTTTTTCTCATGAAAGAGATATTGTTTTCCTCAAGCAAAGAATCTAGCCCACTTGTGATTGCGTTATCTTTAAGACATTTACTTCTCTCTTCATTAATGAATCCAAATCCTTTTAGCAAATGTTACTGTCCTTTTTTTTCCTTTTTCTTTTGAAGAAAAGCAGGTGACATAGTATCCACTTTTCTGTTCAACCATTGATTCATAATTATTGTACGTGTTTTCCATCACACTTTCCCTTCCACTTTATAATTTTGTATGTGTTTTCCATCACACTTTCTTTCCCACTTTATAATTATTGTATGTGTTTTCCATCACACTTTCCCTTCCACTTTATAATTTTGAAACCTTTGATATTAAGAGGTGCAGCTTTGTATACTTATACATCATACTAGAAGATGTGTCGCATACAACATTGGGGTCCTGTCCTCAGTGGCAAGACTATGGCTCTATGGTCAGTGCACATCTATTTGATGTATAGTTCATCAGCAAATATTACAAATAGTATCATTTGTCATCAATGGATACAGTTAGTGTATAGATTTTATCAACATATATGTTTATTGTTCATCAACAAGTATGACGGTAAATTAGTTTTTTTCATGCATATCATAACAATGAATTTTAGGTGCATACAGTAGAATCTGTCTTGAAAGACCACCCCTTCTGCCAAATAATAATGGTCTCTCAAGACAGGTAGTCTGTCATGACAGGTCATAACTCTATATAATGAATAAATCCATGCATTGAGATTTTGGTCTCCCAAGACAGTAGGTCTCTCATAGCAGTGGTCTTTCAAGGCAGGTTTTATGGTACTGTTCATCAACCTTTATGATGCTGTTATCTGATGACATCCCTGATAATCATGCTGAATGCTCCCATTGACAATGAGTGGTTGAGGAATGATCTCATGCAGTCCACTCCTTGACCCCTTGGGAATTTTCATACCCCACAGACCTGTCGGTCCAGAACCTTGACCCATGACAATGTCTTGAGTAATAACATCCCTCGAATCAGCATCACCAGATTAAGTCACCAATGAATAATCCGGATTAAACAACTCCAATGGAGTTCAGTGACTCTCAGGAACAGCTAAAAAATACAATAACTGAGAAATGTAATACAAGAGACACACCTAAAAAAATGTACTTAGGTACAAATGTAGTGATATACATTATGCATTTATGCACGATGGTGTTGAGTGACTCCCTTTGAATACTTTTTGAGGTATGTTACAGTAAATTGAAACCGTTGAATACTTTCTTAAATCATGTTACAGCTGTTACTGTGCCATTTGAATATTTTCATGCAACATGTATAACAGCTGACCACGTTATTTATTGAAACATGGTATAGTGAGAATGGTAAAATTGCATGAATGCTTGTGTGACCCAAGTGTGTGTTTGTCATGAGTGAGCATGTGAGTGAGTGAGTGAGTGAATGATTGATCAGTGCACAATGGCGTCCACTGTGCAGCCACGACAGGACGGAAGATGGCGGATAAACAATTAAACCACAATTAAACCAGACTGAAGTACTGCTACCAATGTAGACTGAAGAGTGCAAGTTAAGAGATGGAAGTTAAAGCTTTTCCTGATTTAGTGTTTTTTCCAACCAGAACAGAAAAAGGAAGTGCACATACATTTTTCTTTCATAGTGTTTCTCATGAGGATGTCATTATCACGCAGTTAATAGACATGAACAATTGTGTGCATAGAACTCATAAAAAGTTATGTGTTCTGTGTTAAGATTATATATTTTTGGAAGGAAGGATTCTTGATACTATAAGTTAAATTTTTCATTTATTCTTGACTCATTTAGTATCATTAGTCATTTTGTTTTAACTCATTAGTTTCACGAATTGGTACAGTTACACAGTTCATTTTTTTTTTCCCAACTAGCAGCACGGTTTGACCCACATATCACATGTGGCACAGAAATCAGTCAAATCCAGGCTATGGGCAGCTCTGACATAGTTTAAATTTATATTGACATATTGTATTTAGCAATTTCAAAGACTTGTTTATTACTAAAAATAATTCTGCATTAATTTAATGAACATTCCAATGACATCTAATGTATTTATTATGTTGTTGTTGTTGTAGGGTTTAACGCCATTTTTCAGCACAAGATAGGCTATACATGGCGGCCAGTATAATTGGTGGAGGAAGAACCCTGGAAAACCCCGGGAAGAACCACCGACCTACGAGAAGCTACTGGCAGGCTTTCTCACGTGTCCACGTTAGCCAAGCCTGAGACTCGAACTCACGCAGACAGAGGTGAGATGGCAGTGATCCGTAACGGTGAGCGCTTTAGACCACTCGGGGCCCCTGTATTTATTATGTAACCTAAGTCTTTGTATTATTTATGTTTAATGTTATATACCATTATATGTTTATTTGATGTGAAAGCTTACGTCTAACATTCTTGGGGTGTTCTAGAACTTTCAGGAGTGCAGAACTTTCTCAAGCAAGCACTTTAGAAATTTTGGTATATTCGTGTACCTAAATTAAGTCATTTTGCAGTAATATTGGTATTAATCCTGACACCCCAAAAGTACCCCATTATTGTTTTTTCAGAGCTGCTAAATAGTAGCCAATTTTTTCTCCCTAAATTGTGGTTTAATTGTTTATCCGCCATCTTCCGTCCTTTCGTGACTGCACAGTGGGTGCCAATGTGCACTGATCACTCACTCACTCACTCACGTGCTCCCTCATGACAAACATGGACCTGGGTCACATAAGGCGAGCCCAGCAGGACGGATAAACAATTAAACCACAATTAAACCAAACACGATGACCCTAAACATCCAGATACGACAATTCTCGCGAACTGCATTCGTCATAATAGGCGTAGACACAATGAAAAAGTTGTTGTTAGTCCAGACATGATACAACAAGCACCTAGGGCATTTATTAAGAGCATGGCACTCGATGTTATCGTCCCCTTCATGCGCCTCGTGCACTGATTGATCACTTACTCACATGCTCACTCATGACGAACACGCATCTGGGTCACATACTCTCTTACTAAGTATCTCAATATAGCTTCAGTGGATGCTTTCTCACCTAATGCTATGACGGTATGTCTTGCCCTGCCCTTTAGAGACCGTTTGAGTGCCTGAATCATAATAGTCGAAGGATAGTCAGGTAGGAGACATTTGACCTCGAATCTCCACTCGTAGTATGTGACATCACCTTTCTGTATTGGCTCATCCCCTGAAAAGAATGGGATCTTGGGTACTACAGTGGGAGTGAGTGGGGTGGGCTTAGCACTGAGAGCGGAACAAGTGCCCTGGGAATCGTTTAATAGTGCTGAAGCACCTATGCTAATCTTAGACTTGGTATCTACACTCGGTATAACGAGCTGCCTGAGCGATCCTCTCCCGATACCTGCAACAGGAGTGCTTTGCAACAAAGGGGTGGAGGGGGTATAATGGGCTTGGCTGGGGTTACGGATATGTTTGATGGTGGTACAACAGATTTGAGTGGGGCCCCAACTGGCATTACAACAGACCCACTGGCATTCAGTGCCTGTATCATCTCCATTTCTGTCATGGGATTCTTACCTGTAGCCATCACGTAGAGAAACACAAACAATCGTGCATAAATATAACCACGGTAAACAAATCATTTAATGATTTGTTGTATTTATTGTACAAAAGCAATTTGTCGTACAACCCCATTATTGTTTTTTCAGAGCTGTTAAATAGTGGCTGATTTTTTTTTCTCCCTAAATTGTGGTTTAATTTTATATCCGCCATCTTCCGTTCTTTTGTGACTGCACGGTGGGCGCCATTGTGCACTGATCGATTACTCACTCACTCACGCAATCACTCACTCACTCACACGCTCACTCATGACAAAAACACACCTGGGTCACACTTGTTTTGAGTATGGAGAGTTATGAGTTATGATGCATGTGTGTTACATACAAATTCATGTTATAACAAAGCTCTTTTTTGTGGGGTTTACCTATACATACCTGGGCAAAGAAATAGATATATAGAATCTATGTTGGGGTTTGGACCGAGACAAGGAAATCCCAGTCAAGAAGTTACATTATTTGTCTCCCCACGAGGCTTGCCTCGTGGGGAGACATATAATGTAACCCCACGACTGGGATTTCCTTGTCTCGGTCCAAACCCCAACGTAGATTATTTTTCTCACCCAATATTATCCTTTAAAATAAGAAAGAACTCCTCCCTTGAGTAATATAGTTCACGCGCCAGTGTTTACATGTACTGATTCAGGCTTGCAGATAGGATAAAACTGACTATGCTGTGTGGAACGAACTATCGTAATACCAAAAAGCTCAACATTGTCTGCGTGTATGTGTCTGTCTCTCTCGAAATGTTTTGTATGGTGTTTTCTCAAAAATGGAGAGTCCTTAAGTTACTATGTAGTTTTGTTATATATTTGTTTGTTGTTTGATTTTAGAACAACTACGTCAGGCATAGCAGAAGACAACAAAGGTTTATTTTTTAAAAGTAGTCCCTAGCGCGTGGACACCTAGATTGAGACGACTGGTATGAGATGACTGGACTGAGACAAGAAAAGTAAGGTTAGCAAAACAGCTAGATTCCTCTGTCGCATGGGTGAGAAATGATGATACATGTCTGCGGCATTATGCCTCAGTGATAAACATCATTACAAGCTGCCACACCGCAGACATTGTAGCGATTTGACTGAAAAAAATTGTTAAAGCTAAGTTAAGAGCCCAAATCACACACACACACCCACACGCACGCGCGCGCTTGATAATATTTTTTTAAAATTCATAATTAAGTATCATTTGAAATGTCAGTCCTTTAAATGCATTTACAAGAGCAAATAAAATAATAATAATAATAATAATAATAATAATTATTATTATTATTATTATTATTATTATTATTATTATTATTGACAGCAAAGGCCATATATGTATGCATGCAAAAAAAAATTGTAATATTAAATGAATACAGAAAATATTGAAAAATAATGGTGGATATTTTTAATCATAATTTAGAAAATATGATATTTAATCAGATTTTGAAATAAATGATTTTAATAATAATGAATTGTCAAACATTTACACTGATATTTAAGAATTCGATTTGTACTGCATTTACAAAAGCATCAAAAAATACAGGTAATAACAATAATTTCCAAAAAGAAAGAAAAATGTTTTCAAAAAAAGAACAAACAAAAATGGCATCATCATCAGGGATACTGTGATACCCTCAGTCTGTCCATTACTATGTCTCCACCTAAAATCATTGGGTAGAAATTACTCAGATATTGTAGTTGAGTTAACCTATGTTGACCATCTTGAATAAGAGTATCCTTAATGACTCCAGCATCATCGTATTTCAGGGAGGGGTCGAAGGTCACATATGCAAAAGTTTCTTTTACAATGATGTTTTCAAATATTGTCTAACTAAGGTTTAATATATATATATATATATATATATATATATATATATATATATATATATATATATATATATATGTGTGTGTGTGTGTGTGTGTGTGTGTGTGTGTGTGGCCATAACTAGACGATGACTCATTTTAATTATGAACCCTGTCTTCTTTGTATGTGTCGAAAGATGATAGTACAATCATGAAGAAAACAACGAATTTAAGTTAACTTAAAGTTTAATATACCTTTTCGAAAGTGGACACAGTAAGAGCACATTTCATTCATTTGTTCATTCTTAGTGAATTAAAAAAGCACAGGATTTTACACAAATGTCATTTCAACTGCAGTCAGCACAAACATAAGATTTCATTTGAGAAAACAACAAAAAGCATTTCTGTGTAACCGTTATTACTATTAAAATAGTATTCTTTTGTAGTAACGTCACCTTCCAGCTTTCTAGGTCATGGCAAAGATCCCTTCATGTGCCTACAGAAATCAGTACCTGACAACAGTGCTGATCCACCTACAATAAAATGTCATTAAAGAAAATCTTCTCTATTCCAGACCACTGTGTGTATTTTCATCACTAGTCTTGTTCAACTGCTATAACTGCCCAAACTTCTATTGCTTACTATCAGATTTCTTATCTTTTATGCAAGTTAATAAAGTATATGACATGGAATTTGGAATGCCGGAAAAGAATTTTTCTTTTAAATTTGTATTTTAATTCTTTTTACAATAGCATCTTCGATCCTTTGAAAATTTGATAAAATTCAGTTAAACCACTTATAAGTATTTTTGTAATTTGACCGCTGATGAATAATCATTATAGTTAATCAGCAGTAACCTTGGCCACTGCAGTTTATAATGGACAACAATGTAAAATTGCTATAACATAAATGATGTGAGCTTTATGAGGGTATGAGATACAATTATTACAAAACGTGTTCATTAAGGAAAGGTACATGTAGATGAAATCAGGATAATAAACATCATTCTTGTCCAAATTTAGGTAGCCAGTCTTGGCAATGATAGTTCTAGGTCATAAAATTTGGTTGCCAGGTGTAATTGACCAGCCACCCACCCATGCTCTGCATGGCCAGATCTAGTATGCGAAACTGTAGCATTCGTGTTAATGTACAAAAATCATGCACAGAAAAATAAAAAAAAATCATGCACAATATTTTTACTATTATAATAGACACTTCCCCAGTAATCTGCAATAAAATATTATTCTCTCTTTGTATTTAGTTATAATACTACTACTGATATTCATTCAGGAATATGACATTAATGAGTGATTTTTAATGAATTTATTTACAGGATATACATTTTCTTTATTCCCCCCAAAACCTGATATATCTATCTGTATTGGCTTTGATATATTGGGAAGTGACTCTTAATTTTTCTAAAGAAGGATTGAGTCCTTGAATTCATGGTTTCTAGCAACCACAGAGTCCTTGAAATTTGGTATCCCATAAAGATAATGCGTTCATTTTGTACATTGTTGATAGAAATATAATTTCGAAAGGAAATAAAACACAAATATATTGATAATTTTGTCAGCAGTGATGCTAATTTTGCTCCACTTAATCTCATAAAAACTGTATAGTCTAAACTGAATCTGTATTGTTTCTCCAATTAGGTGATGAATATTCATCATTTATTTTTTTTATCTAAACATTAGCTATTAATGAATCTGTAATGTTGTTTTCCTTTGATACTAGATCTGATACACAACTGGAGTAGCTGATGCCAGGATGCTGAATAATTATGTAATAAAACATAGTATTACTGTACTTCTGAGTCTTATCTCTCACAAGAGATATACATAAATTTCGATCTGTGTATGAATACATAAATCACATTATATCATTTACGGTTTATTCTGCGTCAGACTGCTATATTAATAAGGAATAAGTGTCAGGGTCTGATTAGGTCAAGTGTTAAGGGAGGGTGGGGGTTTCCACAATTTCAAAAGGACGCTGACTTTCCTTGAAAGGGCACTGAAGCAAAAGTCAATGTGTCTATTTAAGTGTGCATAATACCCAATACACGTGCGCAAGAATATAATGATGGTCAAATTTAAAGTGACAAGATGCTGTACGTTTGTGTGAATGTACTGTTTTTTCATCTGGGGTGGGGTGGGGGTGGGGGCCTGAGTGTGTTAGATTGAACACTTATCTATGACTTATTCTGTACCTGACTGCTATATTGATAGGAATAATTGTGTCAGATTGGATTCTATAACAGACTGTTGTACTGGTAAGGAATAATTGTGTTAGATTGGATTCTATAACAGAGTGTTGTACTGGTAAGGAATAATTGTGTCAGATTGGATTCAACACCAGACTGCTGTACTGGTAAGGAATAAGTTAGGTTGGATTCTACACCAGACTGCTACATTGTAAGGAATACATGTGTTAGATTGGATTCTGCAGTAAACTGATATGCTGGTAAGGGATAAGTGTGTTAGATTGGATTCTACACCAGACTGCTATGTTGGTAAGGAATAAGTGTTAGCATGGATTAAACACCAGGCTGCTATGCTGGTAAGGAATAAGTGTGTTAGATTGGATTCTACACCAGACTGATATGCTGGTAAGGAATAATTGTGTTAGATTGGATTGTAGATCAAACTGGTATATATATATATATATATATATATATATATATATATATA
This sequence comes from Megalonaias nervosa, assembly GCA_016617855.1. Lineage (NCBI taxonomy): Eukaryota > Metazoa > Mollusca > Bivalvia > Unionida > Unionidae > Megalonaias > Megalonaias nervosa. The sequence goes on along the minus strand of JAECUM010003031.1, from coordinate 111,294 downwards.
TATATATATATATATATATATATATAAGGAATAAGTGTGTTAGATTGGATTCTACATCAAACTGGTATATAGATAAGGAATAAGTGTGTTAGATTGGATTCTACATCAGACTGATATGATCGTAAGGGATAAGTGTGTTAGACTGGATTCTAGATCAAACTGGTATATAGATAAAGAATAAGTGTGTTAGATTGGATTCTACACCAGACTGATATGTTGATGAGGAATAAGTGTGTTAAATTGGATAATAGCCTTAAGATAGAAGAATCATGGACATACTGTAGCAGATATCCATTTTCCAGCTCAGCGGATGTATTGATGTTGATGAGTTACAATAAAACCATATTAACAACTACAAGTACAATGCTAATATATCGTTTTAAAATGCTAGATAAAATTGTTCATCTCTTCTTCTAACACATAAACTTTTTCATTTATGGACTCTATCCACACAATTTATATGTGCAGACAAGCTTATTTATAGCCAGTCTGCAACTTAAACATTGACGCTGTGGCATGACTGCATGCTGAAGAAAGGCTGCATTAAAGAAAAAGATATAGTGTTATTAGATTAGGATAGTGTTATACTAACACCATGTGTTTTGGAGTGTGGTCGGGAGGAGGAATTGAACACATATACGCTTTATTAAGAATATTTCAAATTCGCAGTCACTATTAATACAGATTTTATAGCTGAATTCCTATCCAGAAAAAAAAAAAAATGTGTTACCCTTCTCTGACATCCATATTATTTTCTTAACTGCAGTGTTAGAATTTCAAAGGCATATGATTATAAGTGTCTCCTTAGTTATCTACACTGGGTTTGGGACTTTGTTTATTTAATTGCATCAGAAATAGAACATGCTTTATACATAATATGCAATAATGTTGTACCGTTATCGTGAAGCAGAAAATTCGGTTTATTTTAGCGTGCATTTACCGAAATCGGTTTTATTTTTTAAATAACTGCATACCTATTATTAAGGGACGTAACTCTTAAGTCTCCACTCAGAAATGAGTCAGACTTGTTGCTATGCACTGGGGACACCTAACAAACAGAACCTTACTATACACAATGGCCGCTAAATAAGCCGATAAACACCGGAACTTGTGAAGTTTGAAAGCACCTCTGCATTATTATATGTTTTAACTTAAGTAAATTATCCTCTCGGCCGGAAAGTGCGTTGACCGTAAACGAAACGGCTGTTAGTATTCCCAGTTGAATATTTGTGGATTGTTTACATCCGACTGGGACTCTATTTTGACCGACAGGTATGCAATTGAAGTATATCGAACAAGGGCTTGAAATAGGATCAAGTTAAATAAAAAAAAAAAAACAAAAAAAAAAAAAACTATTGTTTTTGAGAAAACGCCTCAGTGCTTTAGGTTGGCATTTCATTATATATTCTTGTAAACTAATTATATTAAGAAGTCTGAACGCGAAGTAGGATGTATGAGTATTCTGTGGAAGGTATCACTATAATAAGAGATTATATCCAGCTACCATAAATACCGGTTGTATGTATGTACGTAATAGTTGTTAACGGCACGTCAGCACAAACGTGGTCACATAGTACCAACAAAAAGTTATGTTACAAAATTGCAAAGAACGCTTTTAGGCTAAGATTTCTTTTAATCATAATATATACCACATGAACTTTTATAGTTAACGTTTACCTGTAAATAATAATGTACTATATGTAGTAACATTATTATATGTAACATATAGTACATATATTATTTATAGGCAATTTACTGGCCACGATAGAAGATCCTGTTATAAATACGAAGCAACAAATACACTACATGCTGTCTTGACTCTCAGGGGGTGCTCTACAGATACTGTGAACTTCTGAGAGTGGTGAAGTTGTTTGCATTTGCAACATGCACAATGGAAATAATGTTGGTATACCTCTATGTTACTTGCATGTACTGTGGCTGAAATTTCTTTGGATATTGTACTTGTGAAATCTGTACTTTATCTAAGCGCACAGCGCACCAAAATGACTGCTCCCATGTGCTTGAAAACGCCCTCTGAATTAGTCTGAAGTACACTACTCTCAGCAGTTATTAAAATAGAGTAAATGAAATTTGCCAGAATATACACTACCAGCTTATGAAAGTGCAATGCATAGATTCAAAATTACGTAAAAGTTACCCAAAAGTGGCATCAGCTCCTTGTGTTGTTGTTGTTGTTGTTTTTTTTTTTTGTTTTGTTTTTTTTTTTTTTTTACAATTTACTTCTGAAGTTCCGGAAGTGAAAAGGATCCAGCAGAGTTATCAGGTTCTTAGTTTTTAAGAAGTGCACATCTGAAGTAAGGCCAATCTGTATTTTCTATCACCCATATTACATACATCAATCATACATCAAATAAAGGGAATTAAAAGTTTTTTGGTTTTTTTTAACATTACCAAAGATGTACAAGGTCTTTTGTTTAAATAGCCAGTATAACAAAAATATTAACAATGTGCAAACCGTGCACGTCATTCGGATTGCTTTTGTGTTCTGGGCATGGGCATTAGATACGGATCAACTGCTGACTGAATTCAACTAGTCTCTTCAGCTATAGCTTGTGTAGCCTGAAATAGACTATATTCTATCCGAGAGTTGGCATTATGTGACACGCGTCAGATTTTGTAGAAGATTTGAAATAAATTCCGAAACAGTCAGTATATAAAACAATTCCATTACACAGAACATATACCAAGACAGAATACAAATTGGAGACTGCTTTTGTAAAGTGGACTTTTTCCAGACAAGACTCATCTACAATGTGACTTTGATAAATAGCCCTATAAACACCATGATCGTTGTAAAATCTAAGGCCAGAGAACGGGACCCATTGCCGGTGCTGTACGGCAACGAAACTCATCAACATTTATGCTCATACACAATACAAAAGGTATTTTCTGCACACAATTCTGTGACGAATATATCCTGTCTTTCAATTAAACTTACCTGAAATTTGCATTATACTGAAACGGATTCCAGCATGTCACTGAACTTACTCGCCCCCCCCCCCAAAAAAAATAATCGTTAGCAAAAATCATACTGTATTTTTCGATCTAAGAATTATTGAAGTTGTTTGATACATAAGATTCAACAATGTATACAGTAAGTAATAAGGAGCTGTTTCATTTCATCGAGTTCTTAATTTATTTGTAGCCTTTAAGTCTGACAGATGTCAATGCACGCTTGTCATGGAATACTGGTAGTAACTTTTTGCCTCATTGAGGCTCTACGAGATGAAACATATACCTGGTAGATTTCACTAATCAAGCGAGTATAAGTATTGTTAACGTATGTCCAATCATTGGTAATTAGGAATCTGAATCTGTTAAAGACACAATCAATTATTAGTTTAATGATTTTATTCAAATTGTTCCAAAATTTTTGTTTGCTGTATAAACTGGATGTTACTAGATTTAAATTCACTTTTGATAAGCAAAGTCTGTGGCAAGCTATGCTACCACTTTTATGTCTGACAGGATAAAATTCAACGTTTCGTGTGTGATTTTCGGCAATAACATTTTTGTTTGTAATCTGAAAGAAAACTGCCAGTGACAAAGTTCGTTCACAGCCACTAACGGAAACTCCTAAACAAGGTCATGTCTTAATAGAACATAAACTATAGTAACTGATCAAATAACACCTTTGATATTTTGACATTTTACAGTCCTTGATCATTTTCCGTCACCATTTTTATCATTTTCTTTCTTTCTTCTGTCTTTCCATCAATTTCCTTTTGCCATCTTTTTCTGTTTTTCCAACACATTACCCATTTATTTATTTTTTTTAATCCTTCCAGCATATATAGTAACACATATGCAAAATAGTTAAGTATATATTGAAATATTTTTTATTAAATAAATCAAAACTTACACCGAGATGCATGATTCGCCAGTACCAAAAGGATTTAAAACGAACACCTTTAATACTCCTCCTAGCTGGAAATTAATTAAGAAGGTCGAGTGAAAAAATAAACTCAGTCATCACTAAAAGACAGAGATTGATTAAATCGAATGTAAATGAGAATATATTTTATGGCGGCAACAACCAATATTTGTATGATTTTTCAGTGATATTAAATCACAACTGAAGAAAACCATGATCTAAAATATTTTGATAATTTGGTTCTTTAACAGAACAATTAGACTTGGCGATTAGGCTTATGAAACGACAAAACTCATCTAGAAGCTGAGTATATAGACTTTTTCCATAGAACAAGGCCTATCAGCATCATGAACAGAGATGAAATTCCAGCTGTGATAGAAACATTGTTGGAAACATTTCACATAAATTGAAGGGGGGGGGGACCCCGAAAGTATGAGATCGATGCTTGATATTTAGAGTACTTTAACGCTGCACGAACCGATCGAGGCTCCTCATGCAAATATGTGCAGGAATGGGTTAAGAAGGAAAAAAAAGCTTTTATGAATGTAGAAACTAACGATAATAATTGTTGGGGCTCAAATTCTTTTTATTTTATATGTTACTAAATATGTATTAAATAGTTCTATAAAAGGTATCGCAAGATCAACAAAGTACAGTATGATTATTTAAAAGAGAGGGATTAGAAAATTTTGAAAATGAATTTGATATATCTGCATATGTTTGTGATCTGGTTAAATCATCTTACATAAAATTTCGAAGAAATATCTAAAATATAAAGCCAAAGACTAGTTGTTGGTCGTTATTACTATAAAGTTAGAAAGAATCATTACGCTGGAATACAAGGTTTCCATGATTAGCAGCATCACGAATGAATAGACATGAAAACAGAAAATTCTTTTGTAGAAAATGCTTTATTTTATTTTATCAAACCAGAAAAAAATGAAAATGCAAACGGATATGTAACAATGTTGACAATATAGGAAATATAATGTCTGAAGAGGGTTCAGCTGTGATTATGAAAGCATTTTACTTGTAAAATCTTAAACTGACACAAAACACTAAATTATCACGAGGCACTCGAACCAGACACATTTTATCAGGTTTTTATATTTATCTCAAATCAATGAATGAGAGATACAAGCCAACAGTTTGGGTGGTAACAGCATATATGAAAGTATTTTACGAAGCATTAGGTAAAGTTGCAAAACTAAAATAAAAAGGATTAAAAACAAAATTATGCTTGGATACTTGCAGACGAAAATCACAAGAATTTTAACTAAGAATATATATTCTACATCGGTAAAAGAGAGAAATAGCTGAAAGCGAAGATCGGAGCGACAATCACCTAAGAGCAAATAAAGAGGCCCAGCACATAACGAATATAGTGTGAATTTTAGCTATCCAAAATATATACCACGACTTGTTAATATCTTTTTAATGTATAACAGTAATCTGTTTATTAAATCATTGGTAAAACATGATCCAATGCAATTTTTAAAAAGATAATCAGGACTATAAACAACTTTATTCTTAGGAAGGTCAATAAAAAAGAAGCTTAACCTTTTATGAAAACTTGACATAAACACAGAAACAGTGTACCGATTAGTAGTCTACCTGAAAAGGACATTGAGTCACACTGGTATACTAATATGGAATCTAAATATCTGAAAAGGACATTGAGTCAGACAGGTGTACTGACATGGAATCTAAATGTCTGAAAATGACATTGAGTCACACAGGTGTACTAATATGGAATCTAAATATCTGAAAAGGACATTGAGTCACACAGGTGTACTAATATGGAATCTAAATATCTCAAAAGGACATTGTACCACACAGGTGCATCAATAGCTTCCAGAAGCTTGATGGAACAACGATTGAAAAGTTTTACTTATTTCTGGTTGATTCAAATATTTCACAATATGATTAACAGTATGAATATTATATCTTTGAACATTATAACTTGATAATGCATGAAAATCTTCACGACTGTTATTTGAAAATAGAGACGTTGATGCTATGTGACATTTTGAAGAATTTCGAAATGTCTATATGAACAAACACAGAATAGACCCTGTTCACAGTACTCCTGGATTAACTAATGATGAAAGTTTAAAGATAACCTTGCTGAATTAGAATTGTTGACGTGCTATAATATGTTCTTGATCGTAGAGAGTGGAATATAAAAGATGGAAGTAGCATGAAACACATAGATATAATGAAGCAAGTTGTAAATTCTACTTGGAAATAGACGAGTGCAATATGATGGTGATTATGAGAGCTTCGATAATATTAAACAACTTTAGGGTTAAAATTAGATGGGTAACTGAAAGACAATATAAAGTGATGGATTATAATATCGGTTGCATTTTAGAAATAGCAATCGATTCCAAACGAAAAAAGAGTTATATCTCTGCGGAAACATGGGTACATGCAAACGGTAGATAAACTAATATGCACATTGGGAATTAGGAGAAATACGTCATTTACTTAAGCAGTCTGAAGCTAATAAACTGAAAAACAATATGGAGAACTGTCATGTTGAAGTAACAACCATGACTTTCATGAAAATAAATTCAAATTTAATCAAAATAGATAACAATAGTATCTATATTTTTTTCTTTTTCAAATTGATGAACACTATTGTTTTCGACAAATGGAAGAAACATATCAGAACAATAAGAGTGAAATATGTGCTGTTAAATTTCTATTTTCAAATCCAGAAAGAGCTCTCATTTGAAAGGAAAAGAATTATTGGCAATGCCCTAGTGTTAGTCAGTCAGAAAAATAAAAAGAGCAGATGAACCAAACCAATTTTCTGAGATTCTATAATGTTAGAACTTAGCAGGTGATTGATGTATACATTCTACTGCAAGGTGATAGGATGAGATTGTTCATGTCTGTTATAGATTTATTATGATTCAATTTGAGACAGAAACGTCTACCGTGACATGAAGATTTATGACTCTAGTGATTAATAAAAGGACAACACATTTCATTTATTCATTCAATTTTCTTCGTGCCTCTGAGAGAGAGAGAGAGAGAGAGAGAGAGAGAGAGAGATGGTGCTGGTCTGCAGTCTGTCTATGCAGGCCGCATGCCATCATCTCCTTTTCAACTGTCCTTCGTCATGTCTCCATGGTCCGACTCCTTTTACACTTTCCGTCTCTTGTCCAGCGTAAAGTTATTCTGGGTAGTGTGTCATCTATCGTTCCGATACATGATGCTATTAATACACTGTAAAACAGACCATATTCATGGCGTTCATCCAGGGGAATAACTGAAGTTTATTAAAAAGGCATCTAAAATGTAAGCAACATGCTTATTGGCAGCCATAGTAACTGACACGATACTCGTATTTTACTTTATTATCTGAAGGCTGATAAAAATCATTAAGCTTTGGTTGTCTTGGTTTATTCAAGTTTTGCATTTTGTTTTCAGGGTGAGTAGATGTGTCACGATCGTGCAAAGCACTATTAGAACAAAGCCAAAGTAACATCAAAGTTGTTCAAGTACTGAGTAACAAAAAACCATATTCTCACAGTCTTCGTCAGGTAGTGAAGTAACTTAGCTCAGTTGTTATTAATCTCTGCGGCTTTTCTATGTAACTCTTCCATGGCTTCATTAATCTTCATTGATAAGCCTAATTTGGATGACATGCCTTGAAAAGATAATTACTTCCCATTGAAATTAGCTATCGCTCTCGTATTATGATTGCGTCTGTTGCCAGTGTGATATATGACAGTAGTAAACTTTGATACTGCTGCAGTTTCGATTGCAACCTCTGCAAAAAGAAACGCACTATGTCTTGGTTTAAACCCCAACAGTTAAAATACTTTTCTCTTCTGATAATATGTAAGTGATTTTGTTTATACTGTACAGATTAGATTAATCTCTTTCAAAGTCTAGATAGTCTCGTCCTACACAATTCTCTTTTCAGTTCTGTAACCGTAGTCAATCTTGGTTAATGAAAGAAAGTTGGTTTACCAATACATCATCATCAGAAGGTGAATCGTGTACCACATGCGGGTCTTACCCTCAAGATCAAGGTCAAAGTTCAGTGTTTTTATTTGTCCATCACACATTTCCGTCGGCAGTTCAATTTTAATGCCAGTTGGAATTAAGGGATGAAACTTTGTAAACGTATACGTTATCACTAATTGGTTTATCATGTACCACAATGAGGATCCTATCTTCAAGTTCAAGTTCATGGCTCGATAGTTTATGTTTTTATTACACCTTCCGTTTGACTCTATATCTGTAAAACTGTGTAGGATTAAGGAATGAAACATACTACACGTATACACATTGGTGGTATTGTTTTTAAGTTCAGGGTCACGGCTCAGTAGTTTACGTTTTCGATCACACTTTCCCTTCCTTTTTATAGCTTTAACGCCGTTTGAGATTTAGGATGAAACATGGTATACTCGTACATTATCACTAGTAAGTCTGTATTGTACTTTATTGTGGATCGTGTATTCAGGGTCAAGGCCATGGCTCAATACTTTAAGTTTTCCATCAATTGAAACTTTGTATTGTTGTACACTGTCACTAGAAAGCTTGTCATATACCACGCTGGAAGTTATATGTTCAAAGGTCTTTATATATAATCATTAGATAGTGTGTTGTGAATCATCCTGTCTTCCCTAATTTAAACAAGGTCAGAACCACAACGCAATATTTGAGGGTTTTTTCATCATACTTTCTTTTGTGCTCAGCAAATCTGTTTCAATTTAGCGGTTGCAATTTGGAAGATATTCATCATTAGCACCATATTTTGTAGGGTAATTTATCTTCAAGGTCAGAGTCATATTGTTGCATGTTGAATTTTCCGTTACACTTTCGTTTCCACTCTATAATTTTAGAGCCATTTGAGACGAATGGATGCAACTTTGCATAACCATTTTCAAAGTCAAGGTCATGAGTCAATAATTTATGCTTCAGTAACATTTGTCCTTCCGTTTAACGTTCATTAAAGGTTCAGGTGAATGAATTAGGCCTGAATATTCTTATATAGTTAATTAATGAAAGTGCTTGTCCCTGGAAGCATTGTCACAGGTCAATATTTTAGGGAATCTTTTGTTTATGTTTTAACTCTTTAAAACTAATCGAAGTACAGGGATGAACCATGTTTTGCTTTTCTATTTGATGGCATCGAATACATCGCAGTGAAGGTTTTATCTTTAATTCAATGTATTTTTTTGAAACCCCTTTCATTTACTTTTCGTCTAATCCCCTTATAGACAGAGCAATTAAACTGGGTTACATGTTCAATAATAGGACAACTCTGTCTTAAAGCTCAATATATCGAGTCTTAAAAAAGTGTTTGAATTTCAAAATTGGGATAGTTTCATCAATTTTAAATGCGGGTGTTCATAATGTATTTATAGGGAACCATGTAGATTGTCTAATACCTTTTATCTGTTGTTTTTTTCCCCCTTGTGTTATTCAGTTGGAGTCTTGTCTATTGATGCAGTGTGGCTGTTATTGAACCCCTCAGTTAGCTTTGGTAATACTTCACTCAGTTTTGTTTGCTATTTTAAGTAAATACTTCCATATTGTAATATAGGTTCTGTTAAGCACTTCCAACTACATATGTTCTGAATAAGTTGAGATGTTTTTTCCATGTTTTCCTTTTCCAATTGATCTTTAATTTCTTTGTGAAATACTTTCCATCTATATACTGTATATTCCCAGTTTTTTTTCTTCTCTTTAATGATTTCTATAAAGCATAGAGTACGTCATCTTCCTTTTTTTTCTTTTCACGTTTTCAGCTCAAGCTATTTGAAACTGATTTGTTTTCTCTGTTAAAATGTGTTTGTATCCATTGTGAATCTTTTCCTGTGCTTGCAGCAGTAGCTAGATTAACGGCATATCTTAGTATGGCTGTATTTGAGTAGGTATACATAGTGCATTGTTGATGGCTTTGTTGTTACTGAATATTGAATATGGGTTAAGCCTATATTGCAACAGTAATTATTAATTATTGAATTGTCTTACTACCGAGCGTGAGAATCGGTAAAACATCTTACTGATGCATTTTGTATTTGCATGATACGAAGTGGAGGGAAAAAAACAGTCATGGTGTATAACTACAAGAAACAGCGCAGTCCAATTGTACCTATGTACACCATTCTTGGCACAAATGACGGTGTTCTTGAGAAAAACGGGGTAGAAACAAAAGCAGCAAAGCAACAAATCAGAAAGATTGAAGATACACCAGGTAAGGCTAAGAACCCTGCTTTCAGGTATCAAGTGGTGTCGTTTTAAACGTTCTGTTTTGGAACGTAAGCAAATCTTAAAAAGTGGCAGAAAATAAATCGCATGGATGCACATAAAATCCTAATGAATGTTTCTTCATCCAATAATTCGTTGCAATATTCATAAATTTCTCTTGCGTTACATATAAATAGTGCCGCAAAGTTAGGAAACTGTATACTTACCTTTGTAATTCTATTGCATAATGGAATTGAGAGTGTATTGCTTTCAATTCTAAGCAACAGTTGTTTAACCTTTATGGTAACTCGGATTACTTTCGTAAAATGGAGTAATTTCTTAAAAAGGAAATTCTGTAGATATTTTACATATACATGTATAGTAATGTGAGATATGAATAATTGTTTGCATTATATGTTTGGGTCGTGTTTTGTGGTTCATGAAATAAAGTATTAATATTCAAATTGGAAAGGCTTATTGATGAGTCATACAAAAATGAAAGAAGAAAAACCATGCAAGTGTGAAATTATAGTTCCTGATGTGTGATAATTAGATGATTAGAGAAATATTTTTGTAGTGTTTGCGCGTTTAAGAACCCTTCAGCTGACAACAACTGTTGTCTTGAAGTGTTGGAATAGGGGAAACAAAGGACTTCAAGCTAGACTCACACAGGTGTTTGATTCACTCATTAGTGAGACCACTTGCGTGTAACTGTAATGTCAGTTTGATTTTCATTCCATTATTTTTTTTCTACATGGGAAGCTGATTTGAAATTCAGCTGGCTGTCAGTCATCTTCAAATTCTTTAAAATATTACTTTTTTAATGAAAAAAAGTCTCAGACCATTTCGTACCTGCCACTGACTTCTTGTGGCCGGTCTTGATGCTGAAGTCCCCCAATTTTATTACTTTATCCTCCCAAAACACTGTGTTTAATGACCTTATCACTTCGTCGTATATTTCTAAGACAGCCTCCAGTATACTGCTAAGGCTGTTCGGATATAATAATAATAATAATAATAATAATAATAATAATAATAATTATTATTATTATTATTATTATTATTATTATTATTTACCAGGTCCCAATATGTACAACCTAGGTGGGACCATTGGAAGTCAGAATAGCACTCTGAGGACAGCTCCAAAGTTTACGTTTGGAGAAGTAAGTACAGTTAACATGGGCGTTTAAGTTTGTTAAAAAGATCTCGTAGATATCCCTTTGCATTTCTATAGACTTGACTGGAAGAAGCGTTTCCTTCGCACATGACCGCTCCGGTGGCCTAGTGGTTAGAGCGTCCACCTCGGATGCGGGAGGTCGCGGGTTGGAAACCCGCCGAGTCATACCAAAGACTTATAAAAATGGTACTAACAGCTGCCTCGCTATGCGCTCAGCATTAAGTGGTTAGTGTTAGGACTGGTTTGCCTGGTGTCAGGATAATGTGACTGGGTGAAACATGATGCCACATGTCTGTGTCATGATGCCTCAGTGCTAGATATCACTATCAACTGCCACACTGCAGACATCGTAGCGATATGACTGAACAATTGTTAAAGCTACGTTAAAAATCATAATCATACATACACCCTTTGCACATGATACAGATATATCTCAATGAAGTCAAGAGATAGAACTATGCAAACTCATCGTTTTTCAGCTGTATATGTTCTCCCAAAATCTCCGTAGGAATCCTACATGCGTCGAAAGATGTCATAAAGTATGCAAATGCTTAAAAAGATTGTATAATAGAAAAGCAAGACATGAAAGCTAAAAGAGGAAATAAAATAATAACAACTGTCCTAGGATTGCTGTTAGCCAACAGCAGTAACATTCGGCAGCTTACAGCACATATGAAAGCTATGCTGGAGTTTTCTTGTTGCGATTTTGTTTTCTTGTCATCGAATGAAAAGCGCGATACTGACCACGACGAATAGCCACAGTTTGCTCTACTGGCTATACCACAGATATTATTGCATTATATATTCTTCCGAAATCTTTATTTTCGTCAGTCCACCCGTCACCATCTCTAGACACAATTATATTCTATAAAACAAAGTAGTCCTGTGTCATATCGTTGACAACGGCTCGTGCAAAATTGTGAATACATCATGCACTTATGATTCACTTCTCTTCGTGCCTCAGGTTGCACACAAAGCTTCCACGAGAGAGAGAGAGAGAGAGAGAGAGAGAGAGAGAGAGAGAGAGAGAGAGAGAGAGAGATTAAAAGAATTAGATCTGTCAGACTGAGCACGGTTTTAAATGTCACCAGAAATATTACGTTAGTATCCCCTTTTCAGGAAAAAGAAGTAAATAAATACCTTATTCACTTTGATAAATTTCTGAAAAGTTGATATGGCCAAGACAGCATTTGTTTTTCTTATTACAATGTGTACTTATTGGCAAAGCTCGCGAAGTCAAAGTGCTGATTATGATATGGTTAAGGAATGTATCTTGAAAGGTTATGAGTTGATACCTGAGGCAGATCGAGAAAAGTTGAGGAATCGCAGAAAAGAAACTCGAGAAACCCACGTCGAAGTTTTCAAGGGAAAAAGAACAACTATCTGATAGGTAGTGCTCGATCAAGAAGGTTGATAAAGATGAAGATATGCTAAGAATCTTATATAGATTGTAGAGTGCAAGAATTTTATACATTAAGACCTATTTTGATGAGCAAATGTGGAGACTTTGGAAAATGTTGCTCGTACAGCTGATGATTATTCCTTGACTCCCAAAGTTTCATTTGTCAGCGTGTCTTCCTCTTAGCAATTATTTGGTAAAAATCATCTCAGTCTCATGCGCGTACTTCCAAATCTCAATCATGCACAACGTTTAGAAATCAAACATCTGATAAGACTGATAAAAGACCCTTATCTCATCCTATGTGCACTTATTGCAAGAAGAAAGGGTACGTCATTTCTGATTGTTACAGGTTGACAAATAAGTAACATAACACATACAGAGCTATTCCAAATGCTTTTATTTAAAAGAGGTCAAGGTTACGGTCTTGCATTGAAAGTAATACTTTGGTTGGGTCAAATAAACCCTAGTCTGACTTTATTGTGGTGAATTATGAACCATTCATGTCAAAGGGTTCTTCATCACTAATGGGTGAATCTGCCAAGACTATCCATATTAAAATATTAAGGGACATAGGAGCTTTTCATAGTCTTTTGTTATCAGGTACTTTGCCTTTAGCTGAGAAGATCTTTCCATGGTGCCAATTTGGCATCAGACTTAGTCTCTATCCATCGAGGGTATTCATTTATTACTGTTTGTGAAGTTGCCAGAGCTATGGCTAATGTAGCTTCTGAGAATCGTGTTGATCAGGAAGTTATTCCTTTAGATGACACATTTATTAGTAATTCTTTTGATGAGGTGACTTTTATTCCTAATCTAAATATCTAAATAGTGTCGCACCCATCATACTTGTCAAGTGGTAGGAAATCCCAATCAGGAGATATCTAAGGTTCATCTGCGACCTAGTCCTGCATTTGATGATAACAGAATAATGGTAGGATGTGTAGGTCCTTTACCTAAGACCAAGTCAGGCAATCAATACTTTCTGACCATAATGTGTGCAATGGAAATTCCTTTGAGAAAAAATAAAACTAAAACTATAATACAAGCTTTGATAAAGTTGCTTTTTTTAAAAAAAAAATAGAAAACAACACTTTTTGGCCTTCCAAATCTGTCCAGTTTAATCAAGAGTGAAATTCCATGTCTGCAATTTTCCAACAAGTTTTGCATGGATTAGGCATATTAAATCTTCTGCCTATCACTCTGAAAGTCAAGCGCTTTATAAATAATTGATCAGTCTTTGAGGAATATGATACAGTCGTATTGTTTTGATACAAGAAAACATGGGATGAAAGTGTTCATTTGCTGTTGCTTGCTGTTAGGAAATCAGTTCAATAATCATTAGGTTTTAGTCCTTTTGAACTAGGTTTTGGACATATTGTCCATGGACCATTGAAGTTATTAAAAGTGAAACCTCCTTCAGCCGAAGATTCAGAAAATAATCGTCTTGACTATGCATCTGATTTAGAATATAAGTTGTCACAGGCTTGTGAAGTAGCAAGAATTAATCTTCAATCTACCCAGTCAAAATCTGAAATTAAGATATAACAGAAATACTAAGAAAGGAGTTTTCAGCCTGGTGACAGAGTTCTAGCTCACTTGCCCTTACCTCAAAATCCTTCTAAGGTTAATCATTATGGTCCTCACACAATTGAGAAAAATGAAAGTGACTTAAATTGCAGCATTAGTACTCCTGGGTGGAAGAAACAGAAATAACTTTGTCATTTGTTAAAGGAGTATGTTGATATAGATATCCCTTTTAATCATTTAATCAATTTAGCTGTACCTGTCCGACACAGTGAGGATTTAACCGATGGAATGCAATAGGACTGTAATGACTTTGGTTTAACCAGTCTTCGGAATTCAGAAATATTGAATAATTTGAGCCAGAAACGTTCACACCTGCAGCAACAAGAAGAGAGTGAATTAAACCAGCTATTATGTGAACAGGGGCTCTTGTTTCCAGATGTTCCAACTAGAAAAATTAAGATCTGCTATGATGGTGAAATTATTTATTATATACCCGTGAAACAGCATCCTTAGAGGATGGATCCTCACATGAAGAATGTTTGAAAAAAAATCAATATTTGCTGGAGAACGGTTTCATAGAACCAAATAAAAGCAGAGAGTTCAACATGTGTCTAATCCAGATAATACTTTCTGTATGTGTATTGTGCGCTGAGTATAGAAAATTGAACAGTGTTGCCGAAACAGATTCAATTCCAATACCAAGAATCTATGACTGCATTAAAAAATTTGGAAATGCAAAATATGTAACCAAGTTTGACGTTTTGAAGTGAATGTGACAAATTCCACTCATGGTAATAGGAAAAGAAATTTTGGCATTTGCAACTCGGAGTTTATCAATATAAACTGATGCCGTTTGATATGAAAAATTCGCCCTTGGCATTACAGTGTTTAACGAGCACGATACAATCTGATGTAGATAATTATGATTCTTACATCGATGACGTCATCATCAATAACGATACCTGGAAAGATCACTTTGAAAGCTTTCGGAAATTCTTTGAAAGACTTACTGATGCAAACTTGACAATTAATGCAGTTAAAACTGAGTTTTGCCGTGTTTGCGTTACATTTTTAGTACATTTTGTTGGACTCGATCAAATTAAACCTGTAGAAGTTACTGTCATGGCTATCTTTGAATTCCCAGTACTTATCATAAAAAAGCAACTGATGCTATTTTTGGGCATAATTGGATATTATTGGAAGTTTTGCTCAAACTTTACCATAATTGCTGAACTATTGACCATTTATTGAGTTAGAAAACGAAGTTTCATTGGTCTGAAAATGTCAGGAGGCTTTGATCAGTTAAAGGCCATACTTAAGAGTGCACCATTT
Organism: Megalonaias nervosa; assembly: GCA_016617855.1. NCBI lineage: Eukaryota > Metazoa > Mollusca > Bivalvia > Unionida > Unionidae > Megalonaias > Megalonaias nervosa. The sequence goes on along the minus strand of JAECUM010003031.1, from coordinate 95,745 downwards.
CTTTCAGCCCCAAATTTCAGTCAATCATTTCAAATGAATGTTAATGCAAGTGATGTTGGGGTTGGTGAAGTATTGATTCAAGAATAGAAAAATGGTGCTGATGATACAGTGTACTATTTTTCTGCTTAACCAGAGAAATTATTCCACAATCGAGAAGGAATGTATGGCTTTAATATTGGTTTTAAAACAGTTTATTAGTTCAACACTTTCTCCGGTTATTGTATTTAGTGATCAAAACTCCCTTACTTTCATTAACAAAATGAAAACACAAATCACAGATTGTTAAGATAGATTTTGATGTGGCAGGAATACAACATTGACATTAGGCACATCAAGGGAAACCATAATCTGAGTACAGATCACTTTAACGTGTATTGAAATACAATATTGGTTTCTTTTGCATATATTTTGCATAATTCATAAGACGTCTTGCTATGTAATTTTAATTATACGAATATTTGATTAATCTGTATTAAATTCATTGTGTAAATCTTTCTTTTTCTGTTTGAGAGGAGATATTGTGTCTGTATGTGTGTGATTTGGATTTTGAACTTAGCTTTAACAATTTTTCAGTCATATGTCAACGATGTCTTCAGTGTGGCAGTTTATAGCCATGTCTAGCACTGGGGCATCATGCATCAAACATGTAGCATTATGTCCCACCCGGTCACATTATCCTGACACCAGGCCGACCAGTCCTAACACTAACCTCTTAATGCTGAGCGCCAAGCGAGGCAGCTGTTAGTATCATTTTATAAGTCTTTGGTATGACCCGGCCGGGGATCGAACCCGCGACCTCCCGCATCCGAGGCGGACGCTCTAACCACCGACCAGTCCTAGCACTAACCTCATATTGCTGAGCGCAAAGCGGAGATTTTATGTATATCTATACTGAATTTAATTTTTTATGATTTTAGATTTTATGGGTGGTTTTGTCTATGATCGTAGGTTATATTTTAAGATAATTATCACTTGTAGGTCAGCATGTTTACTTGGAAATGTGTCAGCATTCCTTGTCTACCTGATACATGCCTTGTTCTTTACTAAACTTTCAGTGAAAGACCTGCCCTTCTTTACAACTTATAATGTTCTGGAAATAAACTTTTGATCCTCACCCTATTGTTTTGTTTTAGGTTTTTATATTAAGGTCGTTTACATTAGAATAATTTATTCCTATCTTAACATCTGTAGTGGAATCAGTCTTTTAGTTGTGTTTTGGTAAAATTTAGGAGGATTTATGCATTTCAATTATTCATTGGAATTACAAAGTTTGAGAACTTTTGACTTTAGTACTGAATCACTATTTTTGAATTACTGTGAATTCATTCAAGGACATTCTGAATTATATTATCATATACATCAAGAATGTTAGCACATCGAACTATTCAAAGTTACTGGCACTTCAACATATTCTGTATTAGAATTTATTCGGAACAATCTATCTTTTTGGACTGTTATTGAACTTGTAGGACTATTTGGGATTTAATTCACAATACTGTAAGTTCTTTTAAAATTTTCACTTTCTGTTCTAGGGAATGAATTATTTGTTCAAATTTACTAAATTTGTTGTTTTCAATCTTTTCTATTGCTTAGTTTAAGATCATAGAGTCGTAACACTGTCATATAACAAAACTTGTCTACCTACTATAAAGGATGCGCTGGACACAATGTTTTTTTTCTTCTGTATGACTTGTAGTATTTGCATTAAATTATTGTTTGTGTTTCCAAGGCTACATTATGTCCAGTCATAAAACATTTTCAATAAATTGATTCTGAGAGATCCTATTCAGTGTCAACATATTTCACTCTCACCATCCTATAGTTCGAGCTTGCGAAATACAAACGATTTCTTGGCAGTGGTTTTATGTGTCCGACAATCGCAGAAGTTGTTTGATCCGCCTAGATATTAAGATCAGTCGAATTACATAGCCGCTACGATGGTGTCCTAGGTGCGCAAAAATTTTCCTCGTATCGGTCGGCTCCATCTTAAAAAATACACGTTCAATTCAGGGTAAGTCCTTGTGAAACCGACGTTGCGCAGCAAAGACACTAAAAAAACCTATTTACATCAGCTGTATTGTTTGTTGTTGTACTTTTAGGGGGAGGTGCAATGGTTTCGATTATTTGAAATACTTTAACCGATGGATTCAGTCGGCTAATATTGAAATTTTATACAGAGAAGTCCGAAGAAATCAACGAGATAATTTTTATAACTGGCGACGCCAGAAGGAGAACAGACGCCAGAGGGAATCCGCGGTATCTAGGGTAAAAGTGTGTAGATTAGGAGGGGGTTCGAGCTTTTAGCTTAAGAAGCATTTTTTATAATCAGTCGTGGTCAGTTTTACATAACATAATACTGTCTCAGCCGTCGGTTTACCCTAGGGCGTTGACATTTTAGCGCTTTCGTGTGCAGGGTCTGGTGCATCTAGTTTCGTTTATGTGACCCACTTTTTATGGCCGAGTAATTATGTTCAGAAATTGCATTGAGTACCAGTTTTTGGACACCAATGCACATGCAGTTCGAAAACATAATGGATGGATTTACATTGAGAAGCACAAATAAACGTTACCAAGAGTACATGTAGGTGAGGTGTACCACTCTTGTTTCAAATGAGTTTATCAGTGACAAGACATTTTTTTTAAAAAAAAAGATGCATTTGGCGCGCATGCACGACATTGCAATCCGCAGAATTCTTTTCTCACCTTTAGCTTTCAGTACGAATTAAAGTCTTGGTATTCTGGTTCTTTCGTGACTATATAACAAGTTTCATCAAACAGAGACTCTCAAGCTGGTGTGCAGACGCGACGCCCGGCCCAATGTACAATCTTCAGAATCTGTATAGACCATGGGACAATGCTCCCACCATGACTAAAAGGAATTGGCTTCCTCGTTCGAACGGATTTCCAGGACCACACTACTCTCTCGGACATGTAAGTAGCAGCTGAAATTTAAATTTGTGACAAAATGGCGATGTATAAAGCACAGGGCATCAAGTATAGCAAGAGACCAGTTTATGTATATTTAATCTGCATTGTTTGTTATTTTTTTTTTAATTCAGTTTATTCTATGGGTTATGTAAAATTGTATTTTGTAGCTGATCTTGTTCAAAATCAAGTTCATTGTTTACCTTAAGAGATTCATTGATTTTATTTTCAATTCTGTAAACAACTAATACATAGCTATTTTTTCTCTATGGTTATTGGTTTAATATTAGAATCATTATCAATAGAAGTGAACATATTTATTTTTGTCTGAGTCAAGGATATTATGTTTACCATTACATTATGTTTAGCATAAAGCTAGTGCCCGGTACGAACTAGTCTCCTCTATGATAACGTCAAATCAATGCGAGTCAGTTAAACAAGCATTCCATAATGATGATTTGTTACACTTCAATATCTTAACATTTTTGACAAAAAGAAATCACCACTTTATTTTTTTAATATTAATAAAATAATTTCCGAGTGAATTCGGTATACTAAAACATCAATGACTTGGTAACAACATTATTTGTTGACCTTGGAGTGTGATAGTGACTGAGTAACAACAGTATTTGTTGACCTTGGAGTGTGAGAGTGACTGGGCAACAACGGTAGTTTTAGACCTAGTGTGATTGCGACAGGGTAACAACGGTATTTGTTGACCTTGGAGTGTGATAGGGTAACAACGGTATTTGTTAACCGTCGAGTGTGATAGCTACAGGGTCTGAACGGCATTTGTTGATACTGGAGTGTGACATGATAACAACGGTAGTCTTGTAATGTAACCAGCACACAGCTTTGGTCGAATATCAACGTCTGATGAAGTACGTAGTTTGAGGGCGTATGACAGCTAGGGTCTTCTCCGGCATGAATCGTTTGAGGTACACTAATGAGTACGCTTCGGCAATGGTACAGGCTTTCTTTAAAGGATCGATCCCTAAAAAGTTTTCGAAATTTCCACAACAATGCCGTAAAATAGCCACGTCGGAGCGACAATACTTTAACATTTCTTCCTGAAAGTCGAAGAGGTCCGATGCGTGAGAGCCGTACCAAGCGTAGAAAGCTTGTCGTTGTTCGGTGCGCATATTTTCAAGGTGGTAATTGTAGGCGTCAGGTAAATGTGGCAGGACGGCTTCGGTATTGAAAAGTTTGTAACATATCCTTTGGCGATGTCTGTCATTCCAAACGTTTTAGGCATTCGACTCAAAGACATGACCAAATAACTCACGGAATCTTTAAAGTGTATTTGTCTCACTTGCATCTAGACGATTGTGACTCCGTTCAAGGTGACTTGGGGATATTCCGTGCCTAGTTCTGAATAGTATTTCAGGAGAAATTGTCCTTGGTATCCCGATGAATTGTGAGCCATCAGCGTAGCAAAACGATGACAGTCTACGTCACTTCAGTGTTCTGTTGGCTCCACGTGTCGTCGATAGGGTTTAAGATCAATCGGGCTAAATCGGGAAGCGTGTTAGGTCCTCGAAAGATTTTTTACGTCCTCCTGGAATCTTGCTACATTTTGGGCAATGAAAAAAGATAGCTTCTCGGATGTACTTCTCGCACGTTCGACGAGCCACGCGGAAATTAGGAATGTGAATGGCAGTCTCTCGCATACATTCGAAATAAAACAGATTCAATTCCCTATCTTCTTTTCATCTTCTTGTTTCGATTTGCATTTTTGAGTGTAGGATTCATGTTCAAAGTCCACGATTTGGTTGCAAAGATGACATCGTTTCTTCCATCGATAAACGTGCGCTTTGGCATTATTAGTGCGAATGAAATTTCTACAAGTAGAGCACAATCTCAGGAGCTGGCAAGAACTTTTCTGCTGTGAACCTTGCGTCATTAGATGTTGATAACACGTAGGGCTGACAAAAGTTCGCTGACAAGCAGAGCAATGGATTCGTTCTTGTTCTACGGGAAGGCAGGTTTATAAGCTAAACAACTCCAATGTTTCTCTTCACAATAAATATGTTGCTCTCGATCGTTATATCTATATTCACATTTTTTTCACAATAATAAGAGTATCCAAAAAATCTAATAATACTAGTAATGACATCGAAATTTTCTTCGCGATGACAGACGTAAATGTATTTACCGCCCAGGATACCGTCGCCTCGAAACACAAGAGGTCCGTGCACCTCTTAAGGGTAAACTTTTAACGTATATCGATGAATTAAGACGTCTTGCATTTTAAGGAATGCCACAGACAGTCTCTATGGACAAGCCGGCTTGCTGTAGCAGAGATCCGCTTGTCCAATTGTAGAGTGCTCTCCCAAACTCTTTTCCATTCTGACGTATCGTTCTTGTCGGCATATGTTGGTCCTACGGAGATGGCTCGGACTAAACACATCTGGTCTTGGTCGTTGTTAATTTGGACGATGTTGCGTTTGGTACTGCGAAGTTCGTCCACCAATAACACTTTTGTGCGTGGCTCGCTCCCTTTTGGAGTGGAAACGTGGGTCATATAAAGTGTAGCTTTTCCATCGGTGACGTGAAATTCCTCGTTGAATTGCTGAACGTGTTGATTCTTATCGACCACTTTGGAAGGTGTCAATTTCGCCAGGCTGCTAAACTCGATCCAGTGGGGTGACTTCAAACTGTCGTGATAAATGGAGAGTCTCAAACGATCGTCTTCTTTAGCTTGACCTTTGTCGTTTCAGTGTGGTTAACAAGGAACCCCACAAGTAGGTGATGAAACCGTTTGCTTCTCCAGGCCACTTCGGTTTTAAAATCTTTAAACTTCATTGTGTACGTGTAAGCCGTGGTTCTAAATTTTCTGGAGAGCGTTTTTCTGTCTCTCGAATGTGGTAATATTTTTTAGGAGCTACAGGCTGACTTTGGTTGGAGGTAGACTCTCTTGGTTGCGGGGGGGGGGAGGCAGACTTGGAAGGTGTTGATTCAGGCTGACTCATGTCGGCTTCAAAATCCCTGGCATGGATTTGAGGGGGGACTTCAGCTCTTGTGCAAGACGAAATGTCACGTTGTGGCCTCTTACTTTCTTTTTTTTTCTCACTGAAATCGTGCGATCGTTTCATCTTGATAACAAAATTTCATTTGACTAGATTTTACATGCAAAGGACTCCAGTTTATATGGCGAGTGTCTTAGTTCACATACGGTCAAGATGGAAGAGCAAACACAGATCGAGCTTCTAGTCAAAGCTTTGAGACTCGTCATACGAAGGTTTACTTCAAAGATTAAGACGGACTTCTCCTCACAAGATAAAAGTCAAGATACTTGCTATATCTGTCAGGAGAAAGGACATTGTGCTCCAGAATGTCCACATCGTAAAAGCAAGATAGGAGTAAAGAGAGACAAAGGTCGAGATACCTGTTATTATCAGGAGAAAGGACATTGGTCGTCAGTGTCCTAAGAAAAGGAGAACCATTCAAAGAAAAAAGGGCAAGAGAAGAGGTCATCTGAAAATGAAGGAGAACTCTCCGAAAAGGAAGAAGAACCCATACCCGTCCAGAAAGACAAGAAAAGAAGACGAGAAGATGAGGAAAAACCTGTGCCAGTGAAGAAAAGAGAGAGGGAGTGTGAAAGAAGAAGCAAATGAACTTTTGGTGATGTGTTGTGAAATTTCATTGTGCTTTTCAAAAACAGAGAATATATCAGAAAGAAAACGTAAGTGTCTCTTGATCTTGGCTTTTATAATAAGGACTTACACGCACGCACTCACACAAGTACATCATTCAAGCATCACTGGAAAAAGGATTTAATTTTTTCTTGATTTGGCGAACTTTGAGTATTTTCTGTTTTCTAGAGAGGTGATTGGCCTTGAAAATGATCGTTGGGTATTTGTTTTGTAACAAACTCATGAACTGGACGCATTCAGCTTTAACTGCCTTATACCGTTGCCACAACCAAGTCCTGGTTCTTCACCTGCTACAGTGGATAATTTGTTAGTGATCGCTGCTACGGCTGACCTCTCAGGGGTAGTCATCGTAGAGGTCGTGATGACTGTGTTGGAATGTTTAGCTCAGGAAAGTCTTTTTCTATTGAGTCGAGTTAAAGAAGTCTAATACACCGCTTGACTTTCACCGTCCTTATTCTCTCCTTTGCACTTTCTCTTCTCTTCTTCTTCCTTTCTTTTTTCCTCCTCTTGCTGTTGCTGTTGAATGAGAAAATCTTGTTCTGCTTCTTTCTGCTATTGTAAAAATGTCTCTAATTCTTCTTTTTGTCTAAGTCTAAAATCCTCTACCCAAGGTATGGAAGGAGAAGGCGGTGAAGGTACTGGTACCGATACAAATTCTTGCGAATTACTGGGAGAACAACTGTGGTTGTTTTGGTAGCCTCTACATCTCCTACGCGGGCGCACACCAATACATCGTCTTCTGAGTTTCAGCTATGTTGCATTGATTCAGTGCGCACTTACGCTAGTTTACCTATATCAGACTACCCATATATGTGAAATCATCGTGGGCTATTACTAAGATAACAGATATGGCTATTTGGAAGAGAAGGATTTATGTGGAAAGGCAAGGCCTTCTGAAGAGAGTCTTGACGTACGGTCCCGCTGTCAGACTGAGCTTGAGGAAGTGCAGAAGACCAATGCGATGCTCCGCATGTTAACTGAGGTTAACAAACCCCAACGGCTCTTTTCATTACTACTTCTATGCATCGAAGAAAGACTAGTCGATTTGTCTAAAAAGTTTGTTTTTGTGCCTTAAAAGTATTTGTTTGTATATGTTTTATTTGTCCCCACAAACCCTTTTGGCCCTATAAACTGTTCACATATAATTTTCCAGACCTACCTAGAGTAGCGCATATTGAGGTGAACTCGAATACCGTTACAAAGTCCCCGCCCGACTGAGGTCAGCCACTTGTAACACTGTTCCCATTTGACCCCGGTGTCCGTAATAGTGACGTCACCCATATTAAATTCTCGTATGATCCCAAGTGCCATTCCCATCTTAATTTCTCGTATGACCCCATACATTTTCAGGGTATTTTCCCTGCATAAAACCATTTGATCCTCAGTCGCCCCCCACACCATTACTACTTAAATCGCTTTTGTGATATGTTGAATTTTGCATGCTTAATTCTAAAACCTTCATGTTTTAGAATGGTTGTAATGTATCTCGTGTTGATTAAATTCTTACAAATAAACAAATATCAGTGCACGACTACCCTGAATCTGTCAAATGGATTTTCATAAAATGATTTTTACTCGGCAAAGAGACCCTGTGCATTTTGGATTTTCATAATGTGATTTTTACTCGGCAAAGAGACCCTGTGCATTCTGGATTTTCATAATGTGATTTTTACTCGGCAAAGAGACCCAGTGCATTCTGGATTTTCATAAAGAGTTTTACTCAACAAAGGGACCCTGTGCATTCTGGATTTTCATAAAGAGTTTTACTCAACAAAGAGACCCTGTGCATTTTGGATTTTCATAATGTGATTTTTACTCGGCAAAGAGACCCTGTGCATTCTGGATTTTCATAAAGAGTTTTACTCAACAAAAAGACCCTGTGCATTCTGGATTTTCATAATATGATTTTTACTCAGCAAAGAGACCCAGTGCATTCTGCAGCCAGAATACAATCTTACAGAAATTTCAAAGATTTTGATGTACATGACTTTGTTAATGATTTACAAATTGCCAAGTTGCTGTCTTGTCTACATGTAATGACTCAGAATCTGTCAACTCTGTGATGAGTTGGAAAAGTTCTGTTAAGTATCATAGACAAACATGTTTCAATAAAACTTACATATCCAAGAAGGAAACCGTTACCTTACATGAACAAGGAACTAAGGAAAGCTATACATGCCAGGTATAGAATGTTTGTAAAATACACTTGGTACAGATCACGCAAAGCCTTGGAAAACAATGGAAAGAAGAGAAATTTGGTAAACAAATTAAAGAATAAAATCTCAGAACTGAATATACTTTTTAGAAAGATGTGCTGGGGCCATAAAATCTAGGAAATTCTGCTCAACTATAAAGCCATATTCTTGTAATAAATGTTATGTCAAAGATGAGATCTTTCTTGTTGAAATTACAAAAATTGTATAAAAAAAAAACACCCGGGAAATATGTGAAATCTTCAGCAATTTTTATGTAAATGTGGTATTAGACATTGTTAAATATGTTTAAACCTGAAAAAAGGATTCACGAAAACTAACTGAAGAGTAAAAGTTGTGAAGTTAGAACGTGCGCAACGTTGCGGAGAAAACGCTTGTCGTAAATGGGGAAAATTTCAACATCATATTGGCTTCAACCTTCGAGAGTTAATCGAATTCGTGCTTTTCACATAGACAGAGAAATGAACGGAGTGAAATTATTGAAGTTCGTTTGGAAGAAGATTTTTAAAAAAATTTTTAAAGTAGTTTTTATTACTACAAACCTAGATAAAGCATGGGCATATGAGTCGAGATGTCACTGGAAAACAACATGCATCATTGGTGACAGCAAAACAATGCATTCCCTAGTTCAGTGGTTTCAGGGTGATGTTCGTGCATCTTCTGTTGGAGCTGTAAACTGTACATTAGAGTCCACTTTACATAAATTGTTACAACGTTTAGATGGGAAGAAAAATTATTTATATTTTATATGCTCTTGTTTCTGCGCCGTACATATGAGATATTTAGATCATTTTGCACAATTATAAGTAAGAACAATTATGCTTGCATCTTGGAATTGTGTTCTAGCGCTCCATTTAATCAAACGACGAAACCGAAAACTCCTGTAGTATGTGTGCGTGTTCGTGTGTGTGTGTCTTAGATTTGTAACGTAGCTTTAACAGTTTTAGTCATATCGCTACGATGTCTGCAGTGTGCCAGTTTATAGTAATGACTAGCACTGAGGCATGACAGACATGTGACATCATGTCCCACCAAGTCACATTATCCTGACACCAGGTCGACCAGCTCTAACACTATCCACGTAATGCTGAGCGCCAAGCAAGGCAGCTGTTAGTACCATTTTATAAGCTTTTGGTATGACTCGGCCGGTGTTCGAACCCGCGACCTCCCGCATCCGAGGCGGACGCTCTAACCACTTAAGGCACAGGAGCGGTAGCTCCTGTAGTAAAACCATCGCAAAAAAGGTGCATTTGTGAACATAAAGACATTGATATTTATAAAGGTTTGAAAACAATGGCGATAGATATAGATTTCATTGTTAGGTAGCCAACGTATATAGCTAGATAAGTCGATTAACCTATGAGAATGAAAACATCACTCTGAACAGAATATTGAAAAGAAGTCGGCCACTCAAAGACACTCGTGAGAAACTCTGATCTGGTCAATCCATAACCACTCGCTGCTTATATTATTTGTTCTGCAATTAATTCAATTTCAGTTAAAAGAGTGGAAGATCCCACAGAAATAATTGACCTAATTCCATGGATTAATTCGGTCAATTTGCGCCTGTTACCTTGGTATCTCCTTGTTAGGGGCAATTCCATCCGATGTCCTCAGCATAATACGGCCCTTAATGTGTTGAATGCGTTCTCGGCATGATACGGCCATTAATCTATTAAAAGTAACACCACTTTACCAAACATCACAAAATTTTCAATTTTGTGTGCTAGGAAGAACCAACAGTTCACAAAGGAATATTGGAAGCATGGATATATATATATATATATATATATATATATATATATATATATATATATATATACACACACACACACACACACACACACACACACACACACACACTTCTAGCCCATCTAACTTATAACACGAATAGTTTGGAGCACACTTGAAGCCCGTCTAAATTTGTAATATAACTAGCTTTGAGTACATTTGAAGCCCGTCTAAACATGTAATGCAACTAGTTTTGAGCACTTCTAGCTCGTCTAAACTTGTAATACTAGTTTTAAGCACACATTAAACCCGTCTAAACTTGTAACATTATTTTTGAGCCTCATATTCATTAAATGATCTTCTCACCGAGGAAACTATCACCGTGAAATATTGTAGCTATAATTTCTATAATTCTTTTCCTCTATGGTATTTTACAGGTCACCATCTCCAGAAATTCACCACCTAAGTATAGTTTTGGAATTCGACATTCGCTGCCACGCGCCCCCATCATTGTAGATAAGCCAGAATAATCAGGATGCATCATGGGAAGTATACAGTTTTCGCGGTTCGATGGTGTTTGAAAACGTCGGGACTGAATTGTTGTTTATTGGAAGTAAAATCTACATCGCAGATAAAGTAGTTACAGTGACCTCACAAATTCACGACACTTGGAATATTGGTATACACACACAACACTTGGGATATTGGTACACACACACAGACACTTGGGATGTTGGTATACACACAACCACTTGGGATATTGGTATACACACAACACTTGGGATATTGGCATACACACAGACACTTGGGATATTGGTATACACACAGACACTTGGGATTTTGGTATACACACAGACACTTGGGATACTGGTATACACACAGACATTTGGGATATTGGTATACACACAGACACTTTGGATATTGGTATACACACAGACACTTGGGATATTGGTATACACACAACACTTGGGATATTGGTATACACAGACACTTGGGATATTGGTATACACACAACACTTGGGATATTGGTATACACACAGACACTTGGGATATTGGTATACACGCAGAGCTTTAATCGCGTCCTTGACTAGTGCATTTGGCCTTTATCAGAGAATATTGTGAATTTTCTACTCAAATATATTTGCTCAAGTGTTGTGTCTTTTTTTAATACTACGGATCCATTATTCAAATTCATTTTTTTTTATTGACATTTCCGAAAATTTGCTTTAAGCCCCGCTCTCGCTCCTTGGCACAAAATAAATTTGTTATATTACATTCAAATTCATGACATTTTACGGACATGTTCCTCATGTTAAAGTTCGTTTATCTTTGTGAAAATAAGAATAGTTTCTAGGTAATTTGAGCTCAAAGTTGTGGTGTATTTCCTGTATGTTAGTGGAATGCGTATCTTCATGCACATAGTCTCTTGGGCTGCGTTTCTTTCTTGCATTTTAGTTAAGTGCAGTTCGCGTCAACCACTTCCTTAGGTCCATTGGATGAAATTTGTTCAATGGAATTTGCTTGGTTCTTCGTAACAGCAGCAGCAGCAATAATAATAACAATTTAACAAGAACATATTTTTAGGTTATAATTAAAAGACACACACAAGCAGGTACAATCACACACGCAGTCTTGGTACTATATACAGTGCATTTACTGTCAAACTGATTTCCTTCTCAACCTTATCGCAACACATTCTTGTAGTATAACTAGTTCTGAGCACATTTTAAGCCCGTCTAAACTTGTAATGCAGCTGGTTTTGAGCATACTTCTAGACCGTCTAAACTTGTAACACGAATAGTTTGGAGCACACTTCAAGCCCGTCTAAATTTGTAATATTACTAGTTTTAAGCATATTTTAAACCCGTCTAAACATGTAAAGAAACTAGTTTTGAACACTTCTAGCTCGTCTAAACTTGTAACACTAGTTTTGAGCACACGTCTAGCCAGTCTAAACTTGTAACACTAGTTTTCAGCACACTTCTAGCCAGTCTAAACTTGTAACACTAGTTCTGAGCACACTTCTAGCTCGGTTAAGTTTGTAACACTAGTTTTCAGCACACTTCTAGCTCGTCTAAACTTGTAACACTAGTTCTGAGCACACTTCTAGCCAGTCTAAACTTATAACACTAGTGTTGAGCACACTTCTAGCTCGTCTAAACTTGTAAGGCTAGTTTTCAGCACACTTCTAGCCAGTCTAAACTTGTAACACTAGTTTTGAGCACACTTCTAGCCAGTCTAAACTTGTAACACTAGTTTTGAGCACACTTCTAGCTCGTCTAAACTTGTAACACTAGTTTTGAGCACACTTCTAGCCAGTCTAAACTTGTAACACTAGTTTTGAGTACACTTCTAGTCCGTCTGAACTTGTAACACTAGTTTTCAGCACACTTCTAGCCAGTCTAAACTTGTAACACTAGTTTGGAGCACACTTCTAGCTCGTCTAAACTTGTAACACTAGCTTTGAGCACACTTCTAGCTCGTCTAAACTTGCAACACTAGCTTTGAGCACACTTCTAGCTCGTCTAAACTTGTAAGACAAGTTTTGAGCACACTTCTAGCCAGTCTAAACTTGTAACACTAGTTTTGAGCACACTTCTAGCCAGTCTAAACTTGTATCACAACTAACTAGTATTGAGCACACCTTAAGCTCGTCTAAACTTGTAACACTTACTATTACCACTTGATGGTCTGAAACAAAGTAACGGAAAGAAGCAAAACCAACACGTTTAAGTATAATCAACAAGTAATTGAAATATCTGAGCTACAAAGTGAAAATTTAAGTGGAACTAACAGTATTGTAAATTAAATTCCCAAATAATCGTAAATGCTTGATAACAAGCCCAAAAGGAAAGAATATTCCGATTGAATTCCTAGTCTTTAATATGTAGTCTTTAATATGTTGATGTACTAGTATTGTTGATGTATCACAATGATACAATCCAGAATGCCTAAAAATGAATTCACTATAGTTCCAAAGTAGTGTTTTAGTCCAAAATGTCAATGAACAATTTGTAATTCCTATGAATGATTTAAATAAATATTTCCTATCGAATTATAGCTGAATACAACTAAAAGCTCTGATCATAGATTCACAAAGACTGATATTACGATAGGAATGAAGTGACAAAACCCTCTTTTCTATGTCGAAATATCATTTTCTGAAGAAAAATAGAATTCAGTCATCTTAATGGAAAATTACATCACAATCAAGGACAGATCTTGAACTCAAATTCAAGTAACTATTCTTTAAAAATGACATTAGTCAGGTAGACCCAAACTCCTGCCCTCAATTACGTACAAAGGTCAAGTTCACAATATAAATTAAATATACAAAGCACCACCGCATGGCGGCTTTCAAATCTTCTGCCACTCAAAGAATCTTTAATAACAGGATTCAGCCAAAAATTATTTGGAGTTAGGTAAGGGCTGTATGGAGGACGTGGAAAAGTTTGAATATTGTGCTTTTTCAGGAAGACTGTCAAGAAAACAGATTTGTGCGCCGGTACGTTGTCATGGAGTAGATGGATACCCCGGCACCAGTGCGAAAACGGGCGGCTAAGTAGTGTTTCACTTTTGGTAACACTTTGGATCCATAAAAATGTCTGCTTGGCGTGTGTGTGTGTGTGTGTGTGTGTGTGTGTGTGTGTGTGTGTGTGTGTTCCTGTACAACTAGATCGATAATTATGTCTTGATACGGATTCCGTACATTGGATGATGGTCTAACGTCACTGCAGTGAAGGAACTGCGAGTTCTTTTTATTTGACATCCTCCCAGGCCAGTCCAAGTCGGCTGCATCGGTTTGTCCTTGGACAACACACTTAGTTCACTTTTCCTTGGCATGATATAGCCAATAATGTGTTGAAATGCTTTTAAACAAACCAAACATTTTTCTTAAGAAGAAAAAGAACCAGAGATTCAAGTAATCCGCGGCATAGTACAAGTTGAATATAAGATAATCTTACAGACTACTGTTGAATGTTGGCATGGACTGAGCAACAATACCTCATTGCCTGGTAAGTTCGACAACTTTCATCAATTGCATTTATAAATAAAATTTCTTAAATATATGCTCCCATCCACCAACGGGTTGCCAATTTTTGAATTAGTAATATGGCGAACCTCCCAAACAACCCCCACCCCCGCACAGGAAACAAGTTTAAAAAATTAGTTTTTGCGGACTTTTCGATTTGCAGAGATACTTGATTTTATCTACCGAACTAAATGTAGTGAGTTAGGCCCCAAAACGCAGTATGTGTGTTTCGGTGAAAAGAAATAGGGTTCTCATTTTTCCTTTACTTTTTTGATCCAGCATGTGTTAGTTGGTGTCACAGTCTCTAATCAAACGTTACCTGTTCGGACATGAAACATTGAAACACATCGCTACCGATTTTGTTTCGTATGTAATAAAACGTTATGGGATCTGAGTCATTAAAAAGTACACTAATTAATAATGACTGTAATAATGACTATATTCATTTCTTTTTCACAAAATATATGTATATTAACATTCATACTGTGCATGTTTACTCATTGCCATAGCTACCGATACAGACTGTGGTTTTACAACACTGAAACACAAAAGATTAGTGATTTGACTTCTTCTGGAAATCAAACGAGTGTAACAGTTTCTGGATTGTAACATTTCTCAGTCTTTGACGTAATTCAATTGAGCAAAACAGTTTCTGGGAACATAACTTTTCCCAGTTTTTGTTGATGAAAATCAACTGAGTACAACAGCTTCTGGGAATGTAATTTTTCTCTGTCTTTGTTGAACACACACACACACACACACACACACACACACACATATATATATATATATATATATATATATATATATATATATATATATATATATATATATATAACGGTGGCCCAATTTTTATAAATCAATTAAATAAAGTATGACGAGTGGCAATGGTGATTAAAGCATTTCAGGTACCAATATTCATGCAATGAAAGATTTAGTAATCATTTCACTTTCGCTGCACCCAGACAAAGCCAGACAGACCGCCCAGACAATGCCAGACAGACCGCCCCGGTTTGACTTTAATTAAGGCAGTTTAATCCAAATACCTCGGCATGAAATAATACGTCATGTTTTGATGGTCCTGAAACACCAGTCAAACCTAAATCTGTAAGGAACTCCATGTCACAGCCTAAAAGCATTCTATACTTAAAACATGAGAACACTGTTGCGTATTTAATCTAGTCTAATCTCTGACATGCAATAACCTGTCGTGTTTTGAGGATTGTTAACAACCAGTAAAACCTAACTCTGTAAGTAATCTCATGTCACAGCGTAAATTCCATACCATACTTAACACTTGGGAAAACTGTTGCATATTTAGTCAACACTAACCACTAGACTAATTCTCCTATGTACTTAGCTCAAGACTTTAAACCTCTGGACTAATTCTCCCATGTAGTTACTCTGGATTTTTAACCTTTGAATAACTCCTGCGTATTTGGTCTAAACTTTTAATCTTTGGCTTAATTCTCTTCAATTTTTCATCAAGTGATAACTTTATCTTGGCTTTTATTTTGAATGAGACATCTACACACCGAGTTGGTTCCTTTTGTTGCCTTTTGTATTGTAGGGAGTAGTTGGAGGAAAGGCGTCATCTTGCATATAAATTCTGCCCTTCGTAAAGCCATGTAACACATAATATCGTAACTGATTATAAAGTAGAATTGTATCGTGCATTTTGCTCCATTAACAGCACCCTACTTTTTTTGAGTGAGCAAAAACGATACACCACCGCAATTACGAACCCTCCGACCTTTTGAACACTCCCTTGACAAAATTGCCACAGCTTGCCTCATACACAACTTTAGGTTTATACTCGTTTTGGCGAAAAGTAAGTATTTAACTGAGACATATATGGATGTCTCTGGTGGTGGCAGTTGTAGGGGCGGTGTCGGATACACATTATCCTTGTATTAGCGTTGCAAATCAGTCAATCATTTCAGTAAAACCAATACGGATTGTCATATTTTGTTCAAGTAACCCGTACTTAGATTTACTGGTAATGAAAATTGGAGTTTACATCTTTGAAAAGTACAAGTTGACTTTAGCTTAGCATGTGCATGCATGGGCACGAATGTTTGTGTAAGAGAGAGAGAGAGAGAGAGAGAGAGAGAGAGATGTCCCACAAATGCACTTTTATTATATTCGTTCAACCATAGAATATCCACTCATAACTACAAGGGGTCATGACATAAACGTGTAATTACTTAAGTGCCAATATTCCCAAGAAAACCAATATGCAAACTAACCCGAATCGATGTGTAACTTTCACAAGAAGACCAAGATAAAATCCACCATCTTTTATCGATGCTTATTGATTACTGTTGCTATTATTGTGTGTGTGTGTGTGTGTGTGTGTGTGTGTGTGTGTGTGTGTTAATTAGTTACGTATATTTAATTTACGTTGTTTGCTCTTTTTTATATTTATTTTTATTTAATTATATGCTATCGATAATGTGACATTGTATGTTGGACTAGACCTTGTCCAGAATCAAGTTCATTTTCAACCTGACCTGAATTATTGATTTTGGTTTCGTAGTAAACATATTTATCTCAATCTGAGTCTTGAACTTTGGAAATTCCCTATGAACTGCCAGGTCTACATGTTGTTTACTACACATTCTACTCATTTTATATTATAATTTAGTAATTGGTTTATATTTATAACCAAGATTTTATTTTGTAAACATTAAGAAGTTTCTAGAAGGTTATTTGCCACTAGGTAATAGTGTTTTGTAGAAAATGCTGATTGTAATCTAAGGTAAAGTAGAAGACTATTCAGTCTTGTTACTGGAAAAATTATGTATTCGTGCTATAAGATCGTGAGGCAGAATCAGTGGTATTATTGTTGTGTTCAGTAATTCATTTTGGGCTGGTATTTATTCTTCAAATTGTTTAATTCAGAGATTCTTCTCTGGAAATATAAAGTGCTCTACAAAAATAACATTCTTGGTTATAGAGACTTGAATTTATACAGAAATTTACAAATAAAGATTTCAACTTCGATTGTTTTATTGTGATACAGCAAAAGACTGTTGGTATATCAGCATTATACGGGCCACCATAGGCACATCAGCGTTATACAGACCACCACAGGCACATCAGCATTATACGGGCCACCATAGGCACATCAGCGTTATACGGACCACCATAGGCACATCAGCGTTATACAGACCACCACAGGCACATCAGCATTATACGGGCCACCATAGGCACATTAGCGTTATACGGACCACCACAGGCACAGCAACACCTTCAGCTTTGGATTTAATTCGGATTTCCACTAATGTTTATTCAGAACTTCAATTATTAGGACTTGTGTCTGTAATTCTTGGATTATTTGGGTTTAATTCGCAATACCATAAGTTCCTTTTTATGTATTTTCACTTTGTATTCTAGGGAAATAAATTATTTACTGAATTTTATAAAGCTTCTTGCTTCTCACTCTTTTCTATTACTATTTTAAGATCACGGAGTCATTCATACATATATATATATATATATATATATATATATATATATATATATATATATATATATATATATATATATATATATATATATATCGCATAACAACCAGACGTACTCACAAATGGACGTAGGTGACACTATATACCTTTTCATATTCATGATATGGCATAACAAATGTTAATTTTACCGATATTGCCAGCAGACTAATAGCCGTCTGAACTCCAACAGCATCATAATCAAAGTAATATTTTGATTGCATGCTAATGACAAAATATTAATCGAAGTCAACACAAGGTGTTGTTTTTCGTGGTTTGGGCATATTCATGTTTTCAGTACATATATTCTTTAATTCCACTTTTTTTTTTTTAAAAGGAACATTAACCCTCACAGTATCTCTACAAATGAACACTATCAAAAATGATTTGTGGCTGAATTTGTCTCTAACACCCAGGGGTGTAGCTACCATATAGCAAGAGTATACAAAGCATAGGGGCTCACTAATACAGGGGCCCACGAGCCCATCCAAACAAATTTTCTTTTTCTAAACTATTGAAAGAAATTAGGAACAGGCATTACACCACCCATCAAATACCGTCATTGATAATACGTATTTACGAGCGCAAAATAGGCGTTGGCATTTTATATTTTTATATTAATAAAAATGGTGGCAAGAGCCCATCGGTAAGCTTTGCATGTGAGCGCAGATATCCGAGCTAAGCCACTGCTAACACCCCTTCCAACGAGCAGCAGGGAGGGTGAACCCTACAACTTTTTTGCTCGAATCTGTGAACAAAACATAAGGTTCCTACGAATGGCTGAAAAAAATAATAATGTCAATAACGCTAAACCGAACCTTCTAACCGATATTATTTCCAAATACGGTTGAAAACAAATAATAAATCTTTTGGGTTAGCTCATTTTTGTTATTTTATTTTTGACTTTTTGTTTTTATGTTATAGTGTGTTTAGTTTACTCGCCGGGTCAATTAATTTTGGTTGGTTCACCCTCCCTGCTGCTATAAATTAAACAGTTATTATAAATATTATCAATAATGAATATTGGAGAACCATATTCAGCTAAATCAGCTCGAGAGCGATTAGAGGCAATTAAAAAATATTTACCTGTTCGTGATTCTGTCACGCAACAACTACAATCACGTCAGGAATCTCATGTTGAATTTGAAGAGGATACAAAACAATTATTTAAACCTATCACAGAAACTACTAAAGGTCTACTTCCTGCTTTAGAGAAGACCGCTGAAGCAACTGGAAAAATAGCAGAAAGAACAAAACAGACAAAAAGAATTTTACGTGGACTTCCAGCTGATATAGCTGCTGCTCAACCTGCAGTCGCTGAAGCATCAGTTCCTAAACAAAAAAGTCCTGCAATTAGTAGTAATGTTGAACTGATAAATAAATTTGATGAAATTACTATTAAAACAATTAATACAATTGAAGATTTACAACAATTAGCTACATTTGCTGCGGAAAGTTTTGGTGGAAGAGATAAATTAATGAAACCTGAATACGCTAAATATATTAAAACCCGTGAACAGTGGCAAAAAGTATTATATCGCATACGTATGAACGTTGAAGAAACTAAAGCTAGTGATTCATTATATCGGGATTATGTTGATAACGTTAATTATTTAGTCAAATCAGAAAAGGAAACAGCAAAACAACTTGGAGAACAGAGAAAACAAGAAAGACAAGAAAGAAAAAGAGCAAACAAGAAGAGGCAGGAAGACCAAAACGAAAATATACAAAAAGAAAACAATCAGATTCTCAAACAACATTGGAATCACAACCACAAACTCCATCACTATTAAAGTACAAACCTGAAGAAACTCAATCATCATCGCCACCATCATTATCATTACCACCACCATTACAACTGTCACCGAAGGAAGAAGCAAAAAGACGAGAAGCGGAAGAAGAAGCAGCTAGGGCGTTAGAAGTGCAGAGAGATAGGGAAGAGAGAGAGAAGTAAGTAGGATAAAACAACAATTAGAAAAAGAATGGACACAAATATCTAAACACCCATTATTTCAATCTACATGGAAAAAAGTGGAATTGAGTAAATTAAGAAAAACTATTTTAATTCCAGATTGAGAAGAAGAAAGAAATTTAATTAAGGAAATGGGTGAATTAAATGAAAAATGAGAAAAAATGAGAGATAGAGAGAAAGAAATAAAAAGACAATTAAAATCTCTAGAGGAAAAAGAAGGAAAGGGTCTCTCTACTGGAGGTAATCTTACTCCGTGTCCTAATAATGTCCTTGCCGATGTTGATCGATTAGAAATACTCATCGGAGGAAAACGAGCTGGTAATAATTCTCCAGAAATAATTAATGAAGCAGCTGATATTTGCAGACGGTTATTTATAGGCGGTATCATGGACGTTGATGTTTATCAGTCTCTTATTAATGAAATTGCCGATGACTACTACAGTGACTGAGTACGTAATTAAATACAATTACTATAATAAAATGATCGTACATAGTACTCAACGTGGACCAACCATGGTCAGGGTAATAAACTCACGATTACCAGTATACAAAACAACCTACGGAGATGGACTAGGTGATGTTGTTCAGGGTCTATTTAGAAGAATAGCCCCAAAAGCAATACCGATTGCAAAGCAACTGGGAATGAAAGCTATTGATGTTGTTCGTGAAAAAGGTATTGGTGCTGTTGGTAATCTCGCTAGTAAAGCATTTTCAGCAATCAAGGATAGACTACAACGATTAATACGACGAAAACCTCAGCCACCAGTAAAATTACCCAGTACTGAAGTAATGCCTGCAAATGTCAGTAAAATAATAAATCAAGCTGCGAATCAAAAACTAGCAGAGTTGGCTGATGTAACAATGTCAGAAATAGATAGAAACATAACCGCTAGTCTGATAGCAGGAAGTGGTCTTCCTGTTAGACGATAGCAAATATAATAAATATGTTCAAACGTATATCTGATCCAGCATTCGACATAGACGCACCAGTACTCAAGGATGAGTCTGTGCGTAATTATCAATATTATTCTTATGACGCTCGAATTCCAGATCAGCGTGGGAGGATTGAACTACAGGTTCAGGATACAAGTAGGTATTTCTTACCCGCTGAGGCTTTTATTGAAGTAGAAGGTGAGATTTTAAATAACGCTGCTCCTGCAGCACCAGTAGCATATGGAGACGATGTTAGTGTCGGTTTTGTTAATAATGGTATTATGGCGTTATTTGATAGCGCTACGTATATGATTGACGGAAAAAATATTGAATCAATTCAGAAGGACGTTGACGTTGCTACAACAATACTTGGTCTTGCAAGATACAGCGACGATTATTCAAGATCAGCTGGTCCGTCAATGATGTTTGTAAAAGATACTTCTAATTCTCCAGAGTATCAACAATATGAAATAGCACGACCAAGAAATTTTGCTAGAAACGCCGATGCGGATGTACAGAGTATGATTATTAATGTAGATCCAGATTTCAACTTAGGATTTAGATCACGTCGAGCAATGTTACAAGGTAATAGAAGAGCATTTTCATGTGCGATTCCACTATCACATATCTTTGGATTCTGTAGAAATGTCAGAAAAGTCATTTTCGGAGCTAAGCACACAGTTGTACTTGTACGAAAAGCAACCGACAATGATGCAATATGGCGACCCGCTGGTGATGCTGGTAAAGTAATTCTGACAAAACTTTCATTATGGATGCCAGTAATGACCCCATCAATAACTGAAGAAGATCGGTTACTCTCTTTTATGAATCAAGGTGGTAAATCAGCGTTATCGTGGTTGACAATGACCACAGATGCTATCCAGAGTAATATTAATGGTTTATTTACATGGGAAATAGCTTCTCAGCAAGGTGTTTCTGCACCGCGACATATGTTTATTGCATTTCAAGATGCTGCACGGGTGGATGATCAAACACGTAGTATTATGATATTTGACAATATTGGTGTTTCTGAGGTTTCGTTGAGGATAAATGGACACCAAGAACCATCCGAAGATATTTTATTGAATTTTGATCAAAATCATGTAGCACGTGCATATCATCGTCTGATGACGTTCATGGGACGTGATCAAAATATTGATACTGGTTTACAAATATCACAATTAGATTTTACGACCTTATATCCGATCTATTACTTTTCTCTGGAACATTTGGGTTTATACAGACAATCTGTTATTGATATACACTTTCGAGCTCGTGTAACACTACCAGTAGCACCAGCAGTTGTTATTGCCAATTACAGAGCAATCGCTGTTATACTTAGCGATAAATCAATGTTACTTGAAGGTGTTGGTGGACGAATGAGAGTTGTTGATGCTCCGGTAGAAAACATGTAATTAGATCGTTTATGAATATTATAATGTCATATAATCACGTTAGTGTTAGTCTGACTCCTGGTCAGATTAAAAGGCTACAATCAGCATCAAAAGATAACTGGAATAAACATATCGTTGAAAAAAGAGCAGATGAGCGGCTCAAATAAATTATCTCTTACAGAACGTCAGCTCAGGCATTTCAATGAAGCCAAAAAATCAAATAAACGTATAAAACTTAATCTTTCTGCGGGTGCCGTTAAAGACATCGCTAAGACGGGTGGTATATTTCCACTTCTCGCAGCTATACCAGCATTAATAGCCGCTGCAGCCCCAGCTGTTGCAAAAGCAGCTCCATTAGGCGCTGTTGGAACCGCTGCTGGAATGGCATTGAAGAAAGCAACGGGTCAGGGAATTATGCACGCAGAAAGCTCAAAAAAAAAAAAAAAGATCACGGGCAAAACAACACGGAAGACGTCTAAGAGCACCAAACGTGCCACAGCCGGGCCGTCTAAGATTATCAGGCCCAGCATACGGTCGCGGTCTCAGATTACCAGGGACCCCACATTCATGGTACGGAAAAGGCCTAAGATTACCAGGGACAGTTTACTAATATCTCCCATGTCCAATTTTGATTTACTCGATGCTGCTAAAAAAAATTAAAAAATAAAAAATTTTAGAGGAGTTTTATGCGTGATCAATTACCAAAACAACCAAACAATATTGAAACCGGTATTATTAATCTCGATAAAAACTCTGGTCCAGGCACCCACTGGGTTGGATATGCAATTGATCCACGTGGAATTATTTATTTTGATTCATATGGATTAGCTCCACCAAAAGAATTCTTAAAGTATGTTAGCGGCGATCAAAGTACCCCAATATGGTATTCAACGCTACCAACACAAACATTAACTGATCCGCCAATATGTGGTCGAGAAGTACTTAACGTACTTGATGCTGTATCAAAATCAACAGAACCACCTCACAAAGTTGTGCATGAATATACTACGTTGTCACATTTAAACAGACATTGATAAATATAATGGTAGATATTTACGGAAGATCTTCTCGTGGTAAAGCTCAGCAGCAAGCTGATTTATCTAAATACGCAACTCTCGATCAGCTCATAAATGAGATTGACGATTTATTAAATATTACAAGTGTTGATCAAAATGAAGTCGTTGTTTTTCAGGATAAGGAAGGACGATTAAAAACTAGTAATATACAACTGCCAGATGTACTCATACGAGTTCCTAATGCGGTTGTTAATAATATCGTTACTTTTATTGATCGAGGTAAAATACAAGATTCCGGTACGTCAGTCAACGATTATATTAAGAAAGCTGGTGATTCATTCACGGATAACATTATCATGAACCGAAATAAAATTACAGGTCTTGGAAATCCAACCGAAGTTGCGGACGCTGCAACAAAGAAATATGTCGACGATCAAGAATCTAAGTACGTATTAGTCAA
Organism: Megalonaias nervosa; assembly: GCA_016617855.1. Taxonomy (NCBI): domain Eukaryota; kingdom Metazoa; phylum Mollusca; class Bivalvia; order Unionida; family Unionidae; genus Megalonaias; species Megalonaias nervosa. Next base: position 71,906 of record JAECUM010003031.1, on the reverse strand, counting down.
CGGCGGTATAATGCATGCATTTCTCAATATGAATAATAATGGTATTAATAATCTCAGAACACCAGAATCTGATTTTGATGCTGCGACGAAGAAATACGTCGATGATAAGGAAATTCCTCTAAAAACAATCAATGACGAAATGACTACACTCAATGCTACTTTTTCTAGACATGTAGAAACGTTCTTAAATTTTCGTCGAAATATAAACAAAACCATTAAAGATTTTTTTGGGGAACAACCAACCGTTGACATGAAACTCTCCGACGTTAACATGAAACTCAATGATATTGTTTGTGAAATACCTAATATTGTTCAAAAAACTAATCTGATTAAAATTCCACACGGACAAATTAAAAATATCGTATATACAGTAGCATCAGGGTTAACAACATGGTCACAGCAAAATAACACTATCAAATATACCGCGAATGTTACTGGTGTGTATAGACTGTCTATCTTTAGCTCTGCAAAGTTTAAAATTTATACTACAACATTTCCGTGGCGTCATTCAACCGATGCTTTTTCTGGAGTTGTATCTATAGTGTTAAATAAAGATGCTGAAGAAATATTTTTACTGGAAGCAGATGATCAAACAATAATCGCAACGTCTTACTGGTGGTGTTTGGAATTTGTAGCTGAAACACCACAATTAGTCACTTAATATAACAATAATGGATCAACCACAGTCTCGCATCGACGTTCAACGTTTCAGATGCAATCAGGTATGCGGGCGTCTGACTAAACTAAAGAATTTTATTGATTATTATAACATGAAAATAAAAAAATATCGAAGGCGTATAGTTGTCATTGATGTGGTTGTTTACTCGGTTTCTGCTGCTATTGCTGGAACAGGATTATTATTATCATCGTTAACGATGACAGCACCTGCTGTTATAACGATTATCGTTTCGGCATCAACGACTATTGCTGGTGTTCTCGGTATCATCGCTAAAAAGATAGATACTTGTACAAATGCTAAATTGCATGATTATATGATTAAATTACACACAGTGGCAGCTGCATGCTCTAAACTATCGTCGGATATTTCTTCATGTGTCAGTGATGGTGAAATATCCGATACCGAATTTGCAATGATGATTAAAACATATGATGATGCGTTTAAGGTGATTGCTAATGATTTTAACGAATTAAATAACAACGATAATAATAATGACAGACAGGGAGTTACTTCAACAGATCGTCACTAATACAACCCCGTCAAAAACTACGATGATCTCATTAAGTTCGACCAATCCTGAGTTTAGTGTCAATTTTCCAACATCAATTCCAGCAAAGGAAATAGCATTAGCACAATTGCGAGTTTATTATAGCTGGCCAAATATTAGATCAAAACCATTTGGTGGACTACAGCCAAATAATTCGCTGGTATTCACTAATAAGAATAAGCCTGATGGAACTCCTGATTGGCAAGTAGTTGCTATTCCAACGGGTAGTTATCAAATGGAACAGATCAATGATGAGTTCCAACGCAGAATTAAATCTATTACAGGAAAAGAATCAAAAATAGCAATTACTGTTTACGACCCAACATTATCAGCGGTGATTGAAATAAATTCCCCTGATTATTCTGTAGATATTTATCAAAGTTCGATTAGATCAGTATTAGGATGGCCTGAAGTTGAACCAGTTTATCAAGGACCACCAGAACCACACCGATCTGATTTCGTTATAGATGTTGAAAAATTTATAAAACTTCCAGAATATCGAAAAACTTATCCGTTCATTAAGATTCCGGATGCTTATCGTGGTTATAAAACTTATAATCATTTTATAGATTTCGTTCAGGGTAAAGGTACAACAAGAATAGCAACAATTAATGTTGAAGAAATTAACTCAGAATCAAGACCAATTAAATCTGAACATGAACGTGTACTGAATGATCTAAGAAATTTATTTTCCAGCATCAGCACTTCCTACAACGATGACTTAAAAATCAAATAATTGAAGTAATACAACATTTGAATCAAGTTGCATCAGACTTAGAATATGTAAATAAGGCTATCGTTGACAGAGAAAAAACATTAAACGCACCGGCAGATATATTTCTTAATACTTACATAGTTAATGAAGACGGTCCTATTCAGCGTGTAAGTTATAAACGTTTATTTAAAACAGTATTTCTTAAATTTTATAAAATTACAGAAGAACAGCTACCAACATTTGTAATTCCGGGATTTAACTCTGAAGAGCTAAAGAAATCAGTTAATGATCTTATTGAGGAACACTTTAAAAGAATATGTGATTCATGGAAAAAATTAATACCTACACCAACCATTCTTAAATATAATAATGATCCACATGGTGGAGGCCGCCATATCTCACCTGGTATTGTTAATATAACATCAACGATCGCGGTCAATCTAGTATGTGACGTAATTGATGGCAGTTATCAAGTAGATCTTGAAAAATCCACTCAAGCTCAACAAGGGTATATATTATATGCATTTAGTCCTCAAGTACCGCCCGGGTGGTTAATTGTATCTGAGCCAATTAATCCAGTTTATCTACGTGTACATAATCCATTATTGTCAAGAATAAATTTCAAACTTACTGACCAGACAGGATACATTTTGGATTTAAGCGGAGAATCATTGCATATTAATCTGTATATACACTCATAGAACGTCTGAGTAAATATTTCCTGATATAATCAGGGGAAAAAAAATAATCTGATGGGCAGTTTACTAAAATCTGAATAATAATCAATTCCTATGATTAAAGCAATTGTATATATAATGAAGCGAGATAACTCTGTCCCCTCTCTCTGCAGAGCAAATTAAACGATTATTTCCCTTACTACTACGTTTGATTTATAGACAACGAATATATTTTGTTTTTCGTTAATTATTTGGTGATTTATTTGTTCTCCGTTAGCAATTAGTTGTTAGTAAAGCATCAATTTGTAACAGAGAGGGATATTGATGCATCTTAACCTTAAATTCACGTCGGTTTATATGCAAGTGCGTAAAGTTATTTTTAGCTCTAACATATGTATTTTGACCTTAACGAACGATAACTCATACAGAAAATGTAATATGCGATTATTTTATGAATTATGTTTGAAAAATTGAAGTAAATTCACGTTACAGTTCTACATTCTATTAGTAATACAAGTCCTGTGAGACAGTGCAAATAGTTTTATATACTTAAATGTAACTATATATTCATAAGAGAGCGGTGGCCGAGGTGGTAAGGCGTTTGGACGTAGATCGAAGTTCTGCAGACTCTCGCGTGTTCGAGTCTCCAAAAATGCTAAAGATATATTATCTTGCATTTGGCGACGGATGCTATTAATTGGGGGAACCCGGAGAATTTCCTCGAAATCCAACAGACAAAATACACTCTCCCACCATGTAAACACGTGGTGGGTGTACTTTTGCACTCCCGGGGTTTTGTATGGGGGAGAGTGTACAAAATCTGTTGGACGTAGACAAGATTCCCTCGTCATCACCATTGTATATATTCATATTCATACAATCATACATTAGGATAAGTTTATGTTTGTACTGTCTGCAAAAATCAAAATCAAAATCATCACCATTTGTATATATAATCATGACCATACGATCATATGTTCGTTAGGATAAGTTTATGTTTGTACTGTCTGCAAAAATCAAAATCAAAATCATCACCATTTGTATATATAATCATGACCATACAATCATATGTTCATTAGGATAAGTTTATATGTAACCTCTGATCCTGCTAAGATGTTGTTTGACACCTTAGGGGATCACATGGGGTTTGTGCTGTCCTTAGAATTAAGTTAATTAAGTTCTTAGAGATATGTTTATATGTAACCTCTGATCCTGCTAAGATCTTGTTTGACACCTTAGGGGATCACATGGGGTTAAAATGTGTTGTCTGTTTCGTCTTTCGAATTTCCTCTGATCCTGCTAAGATGTTGTTTGACACCTTAGGGGATCACATGGGGATTAATTCAAATGCCCCTGAACTTGCTAGGATGTCATATGACAAGCTAGGAGTTCATATGAGGTTGTGTTGTGATTATATGTTTTGTAAATATTTTTTATTTTAAAGAAATATTTATATTACAATGAACCAAGAAAATATTAATGCTATTATTTACGCTATTAAAAATTTAAAACGTGACGGAATAAATCTCTCTGATAATCTCGATCCTGAGAAAATATTATGCGATTATGAAATATTAAAACAACGAAAATTTGAAAATAAATACACATTACCATCCAATTATAAATTCGTAAAATTAATTTATCAATCTATGTTAGAATCCTTGGCATTGGTAAATGAAAAACAGGTAAAACTGTTTGCGCCTCTTGCACGTTCGATCGAAAATATCAGATCCGAACTATCTCGTGAATACGAGAAAAAGAAGATTGTGGACAATCGTGTAATGCAGTTGAGAAAGATTATGTTATCTGATTCTGTCAATGACACTGAGAGTGACACTGAGAGCAGCGACGGTGAAGGTGCCCCTGGCAAAATTGATAGAGTCGAACTATATACAGTATAAAAAAAATATTTATTTATTAAGAGTACAGAGTTAGATATATTCAAATATTATCGACTGATCATATTTTATTGAATATGCAGATTTGTATGTTTTATTTGCAACATGTTGTGCCGATTGTGGATGTATGCTAAAATGTTTTGCAGCAGCATATATTGATGGAAAAGTTATTTCTTGGCCTGTTTCTCTATTTACGGATTTAATAGATCTTCTTGCAAGCTTTTTACATATTCCAGTATTTCCACGTGCAGAATTCTGACTCGGTGTAATAGCTTGCAGGTTAGATAAATGATTATTTTTGGGATCTCCATCAATGTGATCAACTACAAGTCCATTTTTAACGACTCCATGAAAACATTCGAATATGAATCTATTTGATAAATAATGTTTATTTCCAGCACGAAATCTAAAATAACCAAATTTATCAAGGCTACCAACTGGTTTTTTTAATCGACAGTGTCTGATCACACCATCTCGAGACGCTTCATAATTTTTTATTATAGGGTGTGTCACAAATTCGTTTTGCTCCATTTATATATATAATATTATTTGTCTAAATCATTGTTTTGAAATCTGACCAGATAATCTTCTACGGTTTTTATAGGAGATTTACCTGACAATGTCAAAATATTATTTTTTTTGGTCATAATATCATTTTAATTCTCTATATTTTTTACCGCCGCATTTCACACATAACTGAGTTTTTCCTCTGACTCCAACACCACATTGCACACACGGTTTTGGTCCCAGACTCCCATTTTTAACGCTTTGCATATGGTAGCAGCAGAATTCATTCACGCATATTTTGTTACAAGGAGAAGTATATCCAATTTTGAGCCAAATACATTTATTCTTTGTTTCAATCATTATATATATATACTAAAATTCAATTTGAATATTTGTCTTAATTATAATGGATAATGAATTATCTAAAGTTGAACCTTATAGACCTAGATTTAATCTTGACAGACTATCAGAATATAAATTTAGTACTTTGATGCAAGATATAGCTTTAACAAATGAGGATATAACCGAACGTATCCGTGAAGCAAAGAAGGAATTTCGTAATGGTGGTGCTGCTCATGTTTGGTCAACATTCAGAGTCGGAAATGTTACTAATATGATGAATGACAAACGAGGAAAAGCAATTATTAATCACCTTGATGATCATAAATATTTTATTTTAATAAAATTTATTGTAAATACAGAAGAAGATACTTGGATTATTCGTGACAAGCGTGATCCAGTCCGCATACAGTCGGGAAATAATATTGTTCTTTTGAGTAATAAATCTAAACCCGGAATACTAACCGGTGTTGACAAACCGTATTATGAACGCGCATATCCAGTTACTGCGGTTGTATATGCAATATATCCGCTGAATAATAAACCTGACGTTGGGGATCTCAAACCGATGAGACTGTCAGAGTCAAGAATAAACTGTGTAGCTGAACGAGTTACAGAACATTTCATAGATGCGATACGTGGTAATGGTCTGACAGATTTAAGGCGTAAAAAAATAAATACGTGGGCAGAATCAGTTAAAGATACCGGAGCATCTATTAAAGATGTTGCTAATCTAGAAAAGAAATTAAGATTTCCAATAACAGTAAAGACGTTAACAGGAGATGTTTTACATAAACCGAAATACATAAAACATGGAGCTCCGATAGATATTATAGATCATAATTCGCATGCGTGGACCTCAGCAGTAACAATATTTCCCACGAGACAGAACGGTTAAATTATATGATGGTCATATATTTGATTTTATCAAAAATATCAGTAAAAGTGACCCTGTATCTGTTTGGTTATTTCAAAGTTCAGAATATGATTATTACGATCAGTTTGTACGGCCTAATGGTGATATTTATCGTACAGAATCTCTTAATGTAGAAATGGAACATCTTGCGCTGAAATATACTTCAGACGATGTCAAAGTTAGACAATCATTAAATAATTGTTTTACAGGTCCATCTGTAGCGGCTCATTTTGCTCAGGAGAAAAATTTATGGAAACCAACACAATCGGAATTTCTTGAAGATATCCATAAAAGCTGCGTAGAATATGGACACGGAGGATTGTGGAATACTAAATATAAGTATAATGACGTTATCTCAGTTGATATGGTATCGTGTTATCCTGGGAGTTTTCTTGGATACGGAGAATGTTCTGAATACTTTAAGAGATTTGGACATCCATCACACGAGATGACCAGAGTTGCGATAAACGGACATTTACCAGATTTTGACTTAACCGGATTTGCTCATGTAGAATCATTTGAGTTTGCAGAAAATCTCCATCCGATTACTTATACTTGGTTTGGAAGACATTTTTTAGAAAAATGTTGGGTTCCAATAGTACTATTGCGATATATGCTTGATGTTGGAATTTTAACATTATTGAAGGTGAGTGAAGCAATTATATCATATCGGTTACAAAAGCAAGTTTGGTTACCAGAACCAAATAGATTTAATAATGATGATGCTAGGAATGAATTTCCTGATCTCAACGAAGATGACATTAATAATATACGTAAATGCAGGGGCGATCATGATGAGAAACTTGCAAAAGATCTCGGTAGAAAGATAATTGGTAAATTTACTCAAGGAGGAGCATATGATCATAAAAGACACTGTACAAGATTGATTATGGACGATGCTGAACTCGATTTTATAATCGCTGATACAACGGAAAAAACACATTTATAAATCGGAATAATGCTTATTTATCAGACGGAACCAAACTAGGAGCAGCAGAGAGGGTGAACCCTACAACTTTTGTAGAGACCTTATTTTTGAAAATTAAGGGTTCCTACGAAGGCTGAAAAAAGAAGTTTTTGCCTTAATAATGAAAACTTCTTTAATTGACCAGATTTTTTCACAATCTGGTCACATACGTATATCATTCACCCTCTCTGCTGCTATAAATTAAACAGCCATTATAGATATTATCAATAATGAGTATTGGAGAACCACACTCAGCTAAATTAGCTCGAGAGCGACTAGAGGCGATTAAAAAATATCTACCCGTTCGTGATTCTGTTAAGCAACAACTACAATCGCGTCAGGAATCTCAAGTGGAATTTACAGAAGGTACAGAAAAATTATTTAAGCCGATTGTCGAACCAACGAAGAAAATTGTTACAGCAACTGAGGCAACACAAAGAGCTCTTGCAGCATTGCCTGCTGATATTGCTGGCCGTATTCAAGCAGCTCAACCACCACCACAAGCACCACAACCACAAGCACCACAACCACCACCACAACCACCAAGAACCAGAACTAAGATAATAGATAAATTTACGCCTGAAGGTATTGCTGCTATCAGGGATCCAACCCGATTATTTGATATTGCCGCGTTTGGATATTATGAAAGAAAAAATTATGTAAAACAAGAACATGCTAAATCATTAAGCTCTGCCAATTGGATCAGGGATAAATATATCGCGTCGCTACTGGTATTCCAGAAATCAGATCTAGTGAAGATATTGAAAACTTTAATGAATTTGATGAGATTGTACATAGATATATAAAAGAGACTAAACAAAGCAAACGATTATCACAACCACCACCACAAGCAGCTCAACCACCACCACAATTTGAATTACCACCACAATTTGAATTACCACCACCACAAGCAACTCAACCACCACCACAACAATTTGAATTACAACCACCACAACAACAACTACAGCAACGAGAGCTACAACAACAAGAGCTACAACGACAACAACAACTAGAACAAGAGCGAAAAGAACTAGAACAAGAACGACGAGAAATAATAAAACTAATACGAGAACAACGAAAAGCACCAAAATCATTTGAGCAATCACTTCGTGATTATCCAGAATCACTAAAAACACCACCGAAACCAAGTAAAAGAAAGAAACCACCGAAACCAAGTGAAGAGAAAGAAGAAGAATTTCAAGACTCCCCTGGCGCAACTGGAAGTGGTCTAGGAAGTGGTCTTATTACTTGCCCCAATAACGTTCTTGCTGATGTCGATCGACTAGAAATTCTCATCGGAGGAAAACGAGCTGGTAATAATTCCCCAGAAATCATTAATGAAGTAGCTGATATTTGTAAACGATTATTTACAGGCGGCATCATGGATATTAATGTGTATCGATCCCTCATTAATGAAATCGCCGATGATTATTATAGTGACTAAGTATGTAATTAGTGATAAAAACAGTTAATAATAACAATGATCGTGCATGGTACTCAACGTGGACCTACCATGGTCAGGGTAATAAACTCTCGATTACCTGTATACAGAGCAACCTACGGAGATGGATTAGGTGATGTTATTCAGGGTCTGTTTAGAAGGATAGCCCCAAAAGCAATACCGATTGCAAAGCAGCTAGGAATGAAAGCTATTGATGTTGTTCGTGAATAAGGTATAGGCGCTGTTGGTAATATCGCTAGCAAAGCGTTTTCAGCAATTAAAGATAGACTATCACGATTAATACGCAGACCGACCCGACCTCAACCTGTGAAATTACCTAGCACTGAAGTGATGCCCGCAAGCGTAAGTAACATAATAAATCAAGCCGCTAATCAAAAACTAGCGGAGTTAGCTGATATCCCGATGTCGGAAAAGGAAAAAAATATAACCGCTAGTCTGATAGCAGGAAGTGGTCTTCGAGTTAGACGAAGATGATAATAATAAAGATGTTTAAGCGTATATCTGACCCCGCGTTTGACATGGACGCACCAGTTCTCAAAGATGAGTCTGTGCGCGATTATCAGTATTATTCTTATGACGCACGAATTCCAGATCAGCGTGGAAGAATCGAACTACAGGTTCAGGATACAAGTAAATATTTCCTACCCGCTGAGGCATTTATTGAAGTGGAAGGTGAAATTTTAAATAACGCTGTTCCTGCAGCACCAGTAGCATATGGAGACGATGTTAGGGTTGGTTTTGTTAATAATGGTATTATGGCGTTATTTGACAGCGCTACGTACATGATTGACGGAAAAAATATTGAATCAATCCAGAAAGACGTTGATGTTGCCACGACGATATTGGGTCTTGCGAGATACAGCGACGATTACTCAAGATCAGCTGGTCCATCAATGATGTTTGTCAAGGATACTTCTGACCATCCTGACAGTAGAAATCAGATTCTTCGACAGCCAAATGATCGAGCTGTTCCTCCTGCTCCTGCTCCTGCTATTGAAAATCTACATTTTCCAAATCCAGAATTTAACTTAGGATTTACAGCGCGTCGATCAATGTTAAGAGGCGATAGGAGAAGATTTTCATGTGCAATTCCACTGTCACATATTTTTGGATTCTGTAGAAATGTCAGAAAAGTCATTTTCGGAGCCAAACACACAGTTGTACTAGTACGAAAAGGCACAGACGATGATGCATTATGGAGACCTATTGGTGATGCTGGTAAAGTAATACTAACAAAACTTTCCCTGTGGATGCCAGTGATGACTCCATCGATATCCGAAGATGACCGGTTGTTATCTTTTATGAGTCAAGGCGGTAAATCAACGTTATCATGGTTAACAATGACCACAGATGCTGTTCAAAGTGCAGTTGATGGTTTATTTACATGGCAGATAGCTTCTCAGCAAGGTGTTTCTGCACCGCGACATATATTTATTGCGTTTCAAGATACTACACGATTAAACACACAATTACGAAATCAAATGGTGTTTGACCAACTCGGTGTTTCTGAGATTTCATTAAGGATAAATGGACATCAAGAACCATCCGAGGATATATTACTGAATTTTGGAAATAATCATGTAGCACGTGCATATCATCGATTAATGACATTCATGGGACGTGATCAAAACATTGATACTGGTTTACAAATATCGCAGCTAGATTTTACATCGCTGTATCCGATTTATTACTTTTCACAAGAACATTTAGATTTAACCAGACAATCTGTTGTAGATATTCATCTTCGAGCTCGTGTGACAATAGGAGTTATTGCAAATTACAGAGCAATTGCTGTTATACTCAGCGATAAATCGATGTTACTCGAAGGTGTTGGTGGACGAATGAGAATTATTGATGCTCCAGTAGAAAACATGTAATTAGATCGTTCATAATAATTATAATGTCATATCATCACGTTAGTGTGAGTCTGACTCCTGGTCAGATTAAAAAGCTGCAATCAGCATCAAAAAATAATTGTGGAATAAAAATATCGCTAACACGAGAACAGATGACCGGTGCAAATAAACTGTCGTTGACCGAGCGTCAGTTTAAAAACTTCAACGACGCTAAAAAATCAAATAAAGGCGTCAAACTTAATCTTTCTGCGGGCGCCATCAAAGATATCGCTAAAACGGGTGGTATATTTCCACTTCTTGCAGCAATACCAGCATTAATAGCAGCTGCAGCCCCAGCTGTTGCAAAAGCAGCTGCGCTAGGTGCTGTTGGAACAGCTGCTGGAATGGCGTTAAAGAAAGCAACCGGACAAGGAATCAAAAAAAAGGGAAGAGGTCTAAGATTACCAGGGACCCCACACTGGTACGGAAAGGGTCTAAGATTGCCAGGGACCCCGCCTTCATGGTACGGAAGGGGTTTAAGATTACCAGGGACAGTTTACTAATAACACCCATGTCCAATTTTGATTTACTTAATGCTGCTAAAAAATTAAAAATAAAAAATTTCAGAGGTGTTTTTATGCGCGATGAATTACCTACCGTTGCAATGCAACATGAAACCGGTATCATTAATCTCGATAAAAACTCTGGCCCAGGCACGCACTGGGTAGGATATGCAATTGATCCACGTGGAATTATTTATTTCGATTCGTATGGATTAGCACCACCAAAAGAATTTTTAAAGTACGTTACCGGTGATATTCCAATCTGGTATTCAACGCTACCAACACAAAAATAACTGATCCTCCAATATGCGGTCGTGAAACCCTCGCTATGCTTGATGCTGTATCAAAATCAACAGCACCGCCTCATAAAGTCGTACACGCGTTCACTACACTACGTCATAACACTTAAACTGATATCAGTAAATATAATGGTAGATATTTATGGAAGATCCTCAGGTAGAGCTCAGAAGATCGATTTATCTAAATATGCAACTCTTGATCAGCTCAGAAATGAAATCGATGATTTATTAAATATCACAAGTGTGGATGAAAATGAAGTCGTCGTTTTTCAGGACAAACAAGGACGATTAAAAACGAGTAACATACAACTACCAGATGTACTTGTACGAATTCCAAATGCGGTTGTTAATAATGTCGTTACTTTCACTGATCATGGTAAAATACAGGATTCCGGTAAGTCGGTTAACGATTATGTTAAGAAAACTGGTGATGTATTTACCGGTGATATTATTATGTCAGGAAGAAAAATTACGTATCTTGGAGATCCAATCGCAGATACAGACGCAGCAACAAAAAAATACGTCGATGATCAAGAATCCAAATACGTGTCAGTGCGCGGTGGTATAATGCGTGCATTTCTCGACATGAATAATAATGGTATTAATAATCTCAGAACACCAGAAACAGATTTCGACGCTGCAACGAAGAAATACGTCGACGATAGGGAAATTCCAATAACGACTTCATTAACGACTATCAATGATGGAATTGCTGCATTTAGAACTGAATATTTTAATCATGTACAAACATTTCTAAAATTTCGTAGAAATGTACACAGATCTATTAACGAATTTTTTTGAACTCCACCAACTGTTATTATTAATCTCGCTGACATTAACGCAAGACTCAACGATATCATTAGTGGTATTCCTAACATTATTCAAAAAACTAATCTCGTTAAAATTCCTCACAAGCAGATCATTAATATCGTGTACACAGTCGCATCAGGAAAGGCAACATGGACACCGGAAAATAACACCCTTAAACATACCGCAGAGGTCACTGGTGTATATAGATTATCTATATTTTGTGCTGAAAAATTTACTATATTTACCACATTTACATGGCGTCATTCAACCGATAGTTTTTCTGGAACTGTGTCTATAGTGTTAAACAAAGATGCTGAAGAAACGTTTATGCTGATAGCGGATGATAAAAAGTTAACCACAGCAGATTATTGGTGGTGTATTGAGTTCGTAGCCGAAACTCCTCAATTAGTTACCTAGATAAGTATAATGAATCAAGAGTCATTTATCGACGTTCAACGTCACAGATACGCTCAAGTACGTGAGTGTCAAACTAAACTAAAAAATATCATCGACGATTACACGATAAAGGTAAAAAAATATCGTCGTCGTATGGTTGTTATTGATATAATGGTATACTCGGTTTCTGCTGTTATTGCTGGAACTGGATTATTACTATCAACAATAACGATGACAGCGCCTGCAGTTGTAACGATTATAGTTTCAACGGCAACAACATGTGCAGGTATTTTCAGTATTATCTCTAAAAAATATCTACGTGTACGAATGATAAACTAAACGAGTACGTGATGAAATTACACACAGCAACAGCCGCATACATTAAATTATGTTCGTATATTTCAGCGTATCTCAGTGATGGTAAAATATCCGATGAGGAGTTCGTAACGATAATGAAAACCTACGATGAAGCATTCATAATCGCTAGTGACGGAAAGATGGAGAATTAAATAATAACGATAATAATAATGTCAGAGTCGCAATTACTTCAGCAGATCGTGGCTAATACAACGCCGTCAAAAACTACTATGATATCATTAAGTTCAACCAATCCTGAATTTAGCGTTAATTTTCCGACTGCAATTCCAGTAAAGGAAATAGCATTAGCGCAATTACGAGTTTATCATAGCTGGCCTAATATTAGATCAAAACCGTTTGGTGGACAACCAGCAAATAATTCACTGGTATTCGCGAATAAAAATAAACCGGATGGAACACCTGACTGGCAAGTTGTTGGAATTTCAACGGGCAGTTATCAAATAGAACAGATTAATGATGAGTTCCAACGCAGAATTAAATCTATCACAGGGAAAGAATCTAAAATAGCGATTACTGTTCATGAACCAACATTATCAGCGGCGATTGAAATAAATTCTCCTGATTACCTCGTAGATATTTATCAGAGTTCGATTAGATCCGTGTTAGGATGGCCTGAAGTCGCACCTGTTTATAATGGAGTTTCAGAACCAACTAAAAATGAGTTTAAAACGAGTGAAGAAAAATTCATTAAAAATCCAGAATATCGAGAAAAAAATCCATGGAATTATATAGTATTTGAATTTGATCCAAACAACGATATATATTACTTTACCGATTTTTACGGTAAAAGGATCCCCAAGATAACCAGATCAGCATTCAAATTAACACCAGAGGGGAGGAGGTATCGAGAAAATGTTGATGTAGGATTTATTAAAGAATTTTTAGATAATCTCAAGCCTGAATACGATAAAACGTTTAATGATTTAAGAAATTTACTTATTTCATTATCTCAACATTATGATGATAATGTAAAGCGGCAAATAATCGAGTCAATAAAACACTTGAATGGTATCTTATTCGATTTATACATCGCCAATCGAAGTATTATAAACGTTGCGACTGATATTAGTAGAAGTGGTTACACAAATCCAGAATTGAGGCAAGTATTTCTTGATCATTATAAAATAACAGAAAAAGATTTACAAACATTTGTTATACCAGATTTAAATAACGCTGAAATGAAGAAATCATTAAATGATCTTATTGAAGAATATTATCTGGGAGTAATTGAATTGTGGAGAAAAATAGCCCCACCACCGGTTATACTAAAACACAATAACAATCCCTTTGGTGCCGGTAGACATATATCGCCGGACATTGTAAACATAACAACAACAATTGCAGTCAATCTGGTATGCGATGTTATTGAAGGTAGCTATCAGGTAGATCTTTCAAAATCTAGCCAGGCCCAGCAAGGGTATATACTGTATTCATTTAGCCCTAAAGATCCACCGGGGTGGTTAATTGTAACTGAACCAATTAATCCCGTTTTACCTGCGAGTTCATAATCCATTTCTGACAAGAATAAATTTCAAACTCACTGACCAGGCAGGAAACATTTTGGATCTAAGACAAGAATCTCTTAATATTAATTTGTATATACGCTCATAGAACGTCTGATTATTTAATCAGGGGAATAAAAAAAATAATCTGATGAGTAAATACATGAATAATAATCAATTTTCTATGATTAAAGCAATTGTATATATAATAAAGCGAGATAACTCGGCTATCTCTCTGCGGAGTAAATTGAACGATTATTTCCCTTACTACGTTACCTGTACAAATCCAGTTGTATATATACGTGTATAGCGTATTAGTCCGTCTGTCTGTTACATTAACGAACTATAACTTATACGCGCAAATTATTTTATGAATTTTGAAAAACTGAAGTACAGTTCTACATTCTATTAGTAATACAAGTTCTGTGAGACAGCGTAAATATATTATATATACTTAAATTTAACTGTATTATTGATAAGAGAACGATGGCCGAAATGGTAAGACGGTTGGACGTAGATCGAAGCTCTACAGACTCTCGTGTGTTCGAGTCTCCAAAAATGCTAAAGATATTATCTTGCATTTGCGACTGATGCTTATTTAATTGGGGGAACCCGGAGAATTTCCTCGATATCCACAACAGACAAAATACACTCTCCTATCATACACCCTTGAGGGGTGTACCTTTTACACTCCCGGGGTTTTGTATGGGGGGAGAGTGTACAAAATCTGTTGGACGTAGACAAGATTCCCCCGTCATCACCATTTGTATATATTTCATGTTCATAGAATCATTAGGATACGTTTATGTTTGTGCAGTCCAAAATCATAAACCATCTGTATATATTTCATAACCATATAATCATACGTCATTAGGATAAGTTTATGTTTGTGCAGTCCAAAATCAAAATCATAAACCATCTGTATATATTTCATAACCATAATATCACACACAAAACAGCTCCCTGACAAAAAAAAAAAAGCCATGGGAGCTAATATTTATTTTTTATATTAAATATATATATATATATAATGAACCAAGAAAACATTAATGATATTATCTGTGCTATTAAAACACTAAAACATAACGGAATAAAAATATCTGATAATCTCGACCCTCAGAAAATTATGTGCGATTTTGAATTACTGCAACAAAGAAAATTTGATAATAAATATACACTATCTTCAAACTACAGATTTATAAAATTAATTTATCAATCCATGCTTGAATCACTAGCTATAGTAAACGACAATCAAATAAAGCTATTTGCACCTCTTGCACGTTCGATCGAAAATATTAAATCCAAACTGTCTCACGAGTACGAAAGAAAAAAGATTGTGGATAATCGTGTAATGCAATTAAGAAAGATTATGCTATCTGATTCTGTCAATGCTGAGAGCAGCGACGGTGAAGGTGAACCCCTGACAGAGTCAGTGACTGTAATTATGGCTAAACAAAATCCTTGGGAAAATTGACAGAGTCGAACTATTTGTTTTTGTTAGGAATAGAGAGTTAGACATATTCAAATACTATCCACTGATCGTATTTGAATGAATATGTAGATCTAGTAATATTATCAGCTACATGTTTTACTGAAGGTGGTATTATGTCAAAATATTTGGCAGCAGAATTAATTGACTTGAACATAATTTCTTCACCATCTGCATTTACAGATTTAATAGGTTTTGCAGTATGTCCTGCGCGACCTGTTTTCCCAAACTTACAGTTTTCACTTTGCGTGATAATACGTAGATTTCCAAGTGAGTTATCAAGTTTATTGCCGTTGATGTGGTCAACCACATACCCATCTTTAATTATTCCAAAAAAACACTCGTAGGTAAATCTATGTGATAAATAATGTTTATTTCCTTTGGTATTAAACGCAAGATAACCAGTATTGGTAACACTACCTACTGGTTTTTTCAATCTGCAGTTTCTAATCACGCCATCACGAGATGCTTCATAATTGGTAAGGATTGGATGTGACACAAATTCGTTTTGTTCCATTTATATATAATACTATTTGTTTAAATCATTATTTTTTTTTGAAAATCTAGCCAAATAATCTTCTTCGGTTTTTATAGGAGAGTCAGCGTTATTTTTTTTATCGTAATATCGTTTTAACTCTCTGTACTTTTTACCACCGCATTGCGCGCACAATTGAGTTTTTCCTCGCACTCCAGCACTACACACAATACACGGTTTTGGTCCTAGACTTCCATTTCTGACACATTGCATATGATAACTACAGTATTCAGTCACGCATGTTCTGTTACACGGAGACGTATAACCGATTTTTAACCAGTGGCATTGATTTGGTTGAATCATATACAAAAGATTAATGTTCAATTAAATATATACTTGCCCTAATTATAATATGGAGGAATTATCCGTTATTGAACCTTCCCCTGCTAGATTTGACCTTGACAGACTATCAGAATATAAATTTAGTACTTCGATGCAGGATCTGGCATTAATGGATGAGGATGTAACCGAACGTATTCGTGAAGCAAAAAAGGAATTTCGTGACGATGGTGCAGTTCATGCATGGTCAACATTCAGAGTTGGAAATGTTACTAATATGATGAATGACAAACGAGGAAAAGTAATTATTAATCACCTTGATAATCAAAAATATTTTATTTTAATAAAATTTATTGTAGGGACAGAAGAAGATATTTGGATTATTCGTGATAAGCGTGATCCCGTCCGTGTGCAGCCCGGGGGTAATATTGTTCTTTTGAGTAATAAATCTAAGCCCGGAATACTTACTGGCATTGATAAACCTTACTATATACAAAGTTATCCAGCAACTGCAGTTGTGTATGGAATATATTCGCTAAATAATAAACCTAATGTTGCGGATCTCAAACCGATGAAAATATCAAGAATAAACTGTGTAGCTGAACGAGTTACAGAACATTTTACAAATGCTATACGTGGTAATGGCTTAACAGATTTAAGACATAAAAAAATTAACACATGGGCAGAAACGGTTAAAGATGCTGGTGCATCTATTAAGGATGTTGCTGAACTAGAAAAGTTATTAAGATTTCCAATAACAGTAAAAACACTAACCGGAGAGATATTATACGAACCAAAATATATAAAAAATGGAAACCCTATAACAATCGTTGATCATAACGCGCACGCATGGACTGCTGCTGTAACGATATTTCCACGAGATAGAAAAGTTAAGTTTTATGATGGTGATATATTTGATTTTATCAGAAATATAAGTAAAACCGATCCTGTTTCTGTTTGGTTATTTCAGAGTTCTGAGTATAATCATTATGATCAATTTGTACGGCCTAACGGTGATATTTATCGTACAGAATTTCTTCATGAAGAAATGGAACATCTTGGATTGAAATATACCTCTGATGATGTCATAGTTGGACAATTACTGAATAACTGTTTTACCGTACCATCGGTTGCTGCCCATTTTGCTCAGGAGAAAAATTCATGGAAAACGACACGATCAGAATTCCTTGAAGATGTCAAGAAAAGTTGTATAGAATATGGTCATGGTGGGTTATGGAACACCAAATACGATTACAATGATGTTATCTCGGTTGATATGGTAGCGTGTTATCCTGGAAGTTGTCTTGGATATGGAGTATGTTCTAAATACTTTAAGAGATTCGGACATCCTACACATGACATGACCAGGGTTGCAATAAACGGACCCCTTCCCATGGAAGGACCAGATGTTGACCTAACAGGATTTGCTCATGTAGAATTATTCGAGTTTAGAGAGGGTCTCCATCCGATTACTTATGCTTGGTTTGGAAGACATTTTTCAGAAAAATGTTGGGTTCCGATAGTACTATTGCGCTATATGCTTGATGCTGGATTTTTAATATCGTTGAGAGTAACTGAAGCGATTATATCGTATAGTTCACAGAAGCAAGTTTGGTTACCAGAACCGGATAGATTTAATATCGATGATACCAGGAAAGAATTCCCTGATATTGATGAAGATTATATTATTAAAATAAATAAATGCAGGAACGAGCATGATGAAAAATTTGCAAAAGATCTCGGTAGAAAAATAATCGGTAAATTTACTCAAGGTGGTTCATACGATTATAAACGAGCGTGTACAAGATTGATTATGGACGACGCTGAACTAGATTTTATAATCGCTGATACAACGGAGAAAAATACTTTATAAACAGATGTAATGCTTATTTATCAGATGGAACAAAACTAGGTACCATTGTGAGCTACCTTGATGGCGACTCACCACAATTTACTCATTTAAGATCTTCGATGTTAGCTTATGTTTCAATAAACCTACTATCGATGATAAATAGATTTCCTCGTCACGCTGTCAGAGTCGCTACGGATTCATTTTATATACATAAAAAATATAAGGATTTATTAAAACTCGGTAATGGTGAATGGGGGACGTGGAGGATAAAACAAGAAAATATACTTAGTTATTCTGAATCTGCCGATGTTAAAATTGTGGAGACATATTACAGAAATAATAATCAAACATCAAAGTCATCTGCACCATCTGTGTACGATCCTGTATCTAGACATAAAACCGTTTATCTTAATGGGTGTGGTGGTTCAGGTAAAACAACTCGTGCGATTAATTTATTTATAAATAATATCTCAGATATTATTGTTTTAACACCGACGCACAAACTTGCCAGAGAAATAAAGCAACGAGGAGTAAAATCGTGTACTTATCACAGTTTCTTTAGATGGTGCGGAGACACATGGACCCCATCGCGGATGGGTGAAAAATATGTACCTAAATATATTATATGGGACGAGATATGCACGGTGTCGTTAGAAACACTAAAAACATTTCTTGATTGGTTGTTATTGAAAGAATACTGCTGTGATTATGTGCGGCGATAATGGTCAACCACCACCCTTTGTTGGAAAGTCTCCACATGAATGGCTGAAGAATAACGTAGATTATTATGAAGAAATAAATGATGACCATAGAGCTATTGATGAACCGCTGAAGGAATTTAAAAGGTTAATCAGACTTCAGCCAGACAGAGTACAATGTGAGATAATGCGAGGAGTAATTCCAGAGACTTCTATGAATGAATTTTTGACTTTATGGAATCCCGCTGATTTAATAGTCGCAAGTAGAAAGATAGTTCGTGATGAACTACAGAATAAATTATTTACGTTACATAAAGAAAAATTTTCAGATCTACCGGTACCATTATGTTATCGCCCAGCAGATACTCGACGACAGAATATTGATGTTGAAATTCCTGGTGCCTTGGTTCCACCAAGGATACAGAATCTTGTCTTGAATGATATTATTTTAGTCGATATTAATGTCGCTGAGAATGCGCTGAGTATGAATAAATCGCCGTGGACGTTAGGATATCCTATAACGATTCACTCGTCACAGGGATTAACTATAACTGATACTAAAATCTGGATTGTAGATGATCGGATCGAATGGTCAAATTTAGTCTATCTCGCCGTATCTCGAGTCAGGAGAATATCGCAACTGAGTAGAGTTATTGTAGATTACGTAATAACTGAAGAAATCGCTAACAATATCGATATCAATAAAAAACTATATGGTTATAAGCAGTGTGACAAAAAAAATAATCGTGACTTTGATATTGATACTGAATTTATTATAAAACTAAAACAACTACAAAATAATAATTGCGCAAGTTGCAACTGTAATATGTCATGGCAGTATTCGAATAATAATCCAAGACAATTTACCGTAGACAGAATTAATAGTGATCTTGGTCATATACGTGATAATGTGATGCTGACCTGTCTTGAGTGTAATCGACGTCGAGGCTCTGGACGTTTACAAAATTGAGCTTGGTGGTAATTGCGTATTCTCAGGAATTACCTGTAATTGTTCATGTACAAATCCACGTTGAGGGGCTGTAGAATCTAGTCTGTATATTGGAGGTCTACCAGTGGATCTAACCACGCTAGAAATTTTATGTGTAGTCACACTCCAGATAGGATCGGTTGCTCTTTTTTTACCGCCTTCAAGTTCGCCAGGTTCATATAAATATCTAACTATAACATTACCTAATACTGGTTGAGAGAAAGATTCACGTCGTCCGTAGCCATTGGGTATATATTTTTTTTTGATCGCATTAGAAGGTTTCATGGAAGTTGCACGAGTAATTTCATTATTCAACGCAGCTATCACACTCGGTAATCTTGCAACCCATTCACGAGATCTATCTTTGAAGTCAGTAGATATTTCCTTTGCATATTGGTATCCGAATAACCGCTCAGCAAGTGTTCTATTAAATCGTTCAACGATTGCCTGATCACGATGAATTTCAGTATGCCCTCGTCTGATTTTAACGTTGTGCTTGTTCATCAACGATGATACTACTCCAAGAAATTCTTTACCGGGATCAACTTGTAATAACCGTGGCCATCGTAGACCACCACGCTGATAAATGCGCTCAAACGCAGATGCAACTTCAGATGTTGTCTTTGTTGATAATGGCTCTGCTTCTTTATATCTACTCGCAATGTCAACGACAGTTAACGCGTATTTGTACGCGCGTGATTTTCGTCCACGTGTTTTAATGGTATCGTGTGGTAAAAACAAAATATCTGCTTGATGAACTTCATTAGGGACACTAACATCAAAATGCGCGTAATGAATTCTTTTAGGTGGACTTAGGAAGATTTGCCATATTGCCTGTCGTGCTAACCATGATGCAGCGACATCACGTGAAACTTTTGCTGCTTCGGCGAGTTTACTAATCGCTGCTTTACCTCTCCAATACCCTCTCGGGGAATAATAAACAGATTCCATTATGATAGTTATATAATTCAATTGCCAGCCCCTAGCACTAGTTTACCTTTCATAGCAGATTTTATTAGAAAACTAGCTAATTTTTCTCTGAGAGATTTATTAGGTATAGCATTTAACGCGTGAATCAATTTTACATCTGCGAGATGTCGGTGTTGCAAATCTTTACTTTTATACGCGACATCATGAACATGACATGCTTGATCAATCTTATTTACTGGATACTCTCCGGGTCTTGGTTGATCTTGATCATCAAGTCGAATATCAAGTCGAGTTCCTGGGCCACAATAATTATATCCGGGTAAATGTTTCTCACCGGGATATTTAGCCCATGGAGTTCCTGGTAATTTTCCTAACGAAGCAGCGATATCACCACCTGTCTTTGTTCCTGACTTAGTCGTGGAGACAAATTTATATTTCTTGGTACCACATTTCACACACTTGCCTGTAAGTGCACGTCTTTTATTTTTTGTTGTTACTGTCGTTAATTCAGTAGTATCGGTAGGTGCTCTGCATCGAACACAATATAGACTCATATTATTTATTATATGGATATAATTGACTCTTCTGCGACACGAAAACAAGAGCCAGTAAAGCACCATCCAGCGTTACCAAATTCTATCAGAATGATTATAATAGGTCCGTCCGGAAGTGGAAAAACGCAATTATTACTTAATCTAATAATGAGATGGCTCAAGTGGAACAAACTGTATTTAGTAGCACCATCTGTAGATGATCAACGATGCTATGAAGTACTTAAAGATTTTAATAAAAATGCAAAACTACTGGATGGAAATGATATTATTGATTTTATAACCGATATTGATGAAGCACCATCTGTAGATGATCTAGATGGATTCATTAATAATCTCGTAGTGTATGATGATGTTATGCTGGACAAACAATCAAATCCAGCTAGAATATTTTCTCGAGGTAGACATAAAAACACGGATGTGATTTATGTTACTCAGAGATATACACAAATTCCAAAAGTAATCAGAGACAACTGCAATATTTTAGTTGTATTTAATGGAGTAGATAATTATACTCTACAGAATATTTATTATACTTGGTGTTCAGGCGACATGGACATGATTAAATATAAAAACTTCTTTTCAAAAGCACAAGCTGTTCCGTTTGGATTTATAACGATAAATTTACACGATCCAAGATCAAGGTATCGTGTAGGTTTAGATAAAATCTTTGGTCCTTGATTTTATCAAGGTAGCAGCAGAGAGGGTGGACGACATACGCGTAGTGACCAGATTGTGAAAAAATCTGGTCAATTAAAGAAGTTTTCATTATTAAGGCAAAAACTTCTTTTTTCAGCCTTCGTAGGAACCCTTAATTTTCAAAAATAAGGTCTCTACAAAGTTGTAGGGTTCACCCTCTCTGCTTCTTCTTCTTCTTCTTCTTCTTCTTCTTCTTCTTCTTCTTCTTCTTCTTCTTCTTCTTCTTCTTCTTTTCCTCATCTTTTTTCCTCCATTCGTTTTCTTCTTTTTTTGAATCTTATCATTCCATCTTCACATCTGTTCTTTTTCCTCTTTGTTCTCCTTCTCCTCCTGTTCCTCTTTTATAAGCTTTCTGAGTCTTTCCTTGGCTTTTCTTAAATTATTGATCTCCATTTTAACTCTGTGAGGAATATAACATCCATCTTCCAACCTTACCAGCATTTCCTCTACCATCACTATATCGTCCACCACTTCTTGCAACTTCTGCATTTTGTTGACGTGATTGCGTGCCATTTTGTTTGTTATTCAATGCTGAATGGCGCGATTCACGAAGGCCAAACTTTATGTCTCAAGCACGGACGCGAAGGAAAACATCCCCTCTCACCAACTACCCATATCACCTACCAACAATTCACAGTGATATAAGTGCTAACCTAAAATACATTTTTATACAAAACAACACACTAATAACAAACTTTTTGTGTTTAGGGACAACGGTATTTTGTTATGGAATAAACAAACACACACACACACACACACACACACACACACACACACACACACACACACACACACAAACGTACGCGCGCACACATACACACACATATACAAACACACAAACAATATTATTTTGTGCAGGGACAAGGTTTTTTTTTAAAAGAAAACACACTCACAAACGTATCCGCGCACACATACACACACATACACACACAAACAATATTATTTTGTGCAGGGACAAGGGTTTTCTGTTAAGAAAAAATAAACACACACACACACACAAGCGTACGCGCGCACGCATAAACACACAAATGGACCCTGATGGTCTTGGTGTTCGGACTCCCTTATTCTATTGGGATGACTGTCATCTTTTGATTGAGAGCAGATAGAATGATTGTGTTAAAGGATGAGTCGTTTAGCAGGTTATTTGGTATAAAGCAAATACTGGCTAACAAATTCTCCGTGAGGACTTTTTTATATGTCACCCACTCTTCACGGATGCTACACTTTTCTTCGTCTGGTATTTTCTTGGACTGCAATTCTTTGCGTGTCCGACGAGCAATAGGTGTCGAGGAGGATGTCTGAACAGGGTAATTAGTTCTTGTTTAACTTCTTTCTTCACCTTCCTTTTCTCTTCAGAGAGAAGAAGGGGTTGCTATCATCTTTTTTATTCCAACCAGTTCTGGATGTTGGCAGTGTTAACTTGCGTACATTTCTGGTGGAGTTTGAAACACTTCTTCTCCTTTTTCTGTCTTGGTCACTGGGGTAGTGGTGGTGGTGATGGACTTTTCATCCGGGTCTTAAAATCTTTCAGAGCTGGTCATGCTGTTTCGTCTAAAGCTTTCTGGTGAAAGAGTTGAAGTTGCTGAAACGCTTGACCATACCATTGCGATTTTTCCCTTTCTGTCAAATCGCTGAGATCCATCAACGATTCCAATTCGTGTTGTAACTGGGACATCTCGGTCAAATGAGGATTGGGAGGTAAATGCGGGGACGTTGTTCTTGCCTGCGTTGGAATTCTATCCATCATTTGTAAGGCACTAAAGTCAGTTTTAGTGCTTTAATCATATTCCAAAGGTCACGTCTGAGATCTTTTTACCCCAGAGGTACCTTTTATCTTCTTGGTCCATTTTATCTTGGACCCATGGATAAAACACTTCCCAGGAGTCCTGGGGTAGACATCGATGATTGGCTAAGCGTTGATTGGCTAAACGTCGAGACTGTCCTTCTCGTTTTCCTTTTCCTTTTTGGACAGGAGAACGACGATGGTAGTGGTGTGCACCTCTTGTAGGAGACATCTTTGTTCCGGAGCAAAACAAACACTGATATCCATCGTTTGTTCCAGGTCTTTTGTATAGTGGAATGCGTCGCCACTGATTTTCGGTCCGTCTTATCGTTTTCATGGCAGGCATCACTCGACGTGGAGGGGTTCGCAACGGACTAAATCGGGTCGATTCATGCATGGATAAATCCAGTAAAATCTGTAACATGAGCAATCTCTCTTGGACTTTGATTTTGGAGAAGGGTACTTTGTTAGCAGCTGAAACTGCAGCTAAAGAGGAGGAGAGTGTCACCGCTGGAGAAGTTCGTGGAGACACGAGTTTCCATTTTCTGATCAAATTAGGAAAGGCACGTGTCAAATTGGGTTTGGCTGGCATCACTAGCAACGGAGAAGTGACAGAACCTGAGGCTACAGGACACGCTGTCACCGTCGCTGCATGTCGTGGTTTGAGGATGTAAGGTTGCGACCTGGCCGAAGTGCCTCTTTGCGGGTAGAAGCTGCTTTCTGGGGGCTTTTCTGGGGGCTTTACTTTTCCTGGGGCTGTGACCTGGTCTTGACACCACTGCTCTTTTTCTTGTGGGTACGTTTGGGTCGGGGAGTGGTTTTTCTCTTGGGGATGACTTTGTGGGCATTGGGATCCCATTTTAAGAGAAAGCGAATGATGACACCTCCTAGAGAACCGCTACCTCCAAGTCTCAAAATGATTTGCTTTTAGGTTTGAGTGTCGATGCGAGGATCTGTCAATTGCGTCAAGGCTACTTTGTTTCTCTCACAAATGCGTTTTGTTTTATGTGGAACGTGAAAGATACCTTGCAGTAATTGACGTTCTGTCACCGTAAACCATCGCAAGACTTCTCTGGGACTTACTTTTAAAACACGACCACGTATTTGTGAATTTTTGCCGCGACTGATGTCGTACAAGGCACTAATCAATTTGACGGGAAGATGAGACAGAAAGGACGTCATGTTGACGATGTGTGAGACAGACCAAAAGTGTCAGAGGTTTTAATAGATTTTTTAAGTCGACAGTGACGTGTACACGGCAGGCCCTCCGTCTTAGCACCAGTGGTGAAACAAATCGGTACGAAATAGCAAATAAGCAGGGGTTGTGGGTTTTAAATCCAGGAGTAAATAGGCTTGAGTGGTTTGAGTGGCATCGTTGTACGCGTGAGTCAGTCAAGGAGTTCCTAACTGTTTGGCTAAGACTTGCACTTGAGATTTATCTCTAGGGCTTTTTAAAGAAGACCACGTAATTAGAATTGAGACTGATGGTGCGATGGGCTTTACTCTGTTGAAATAAATTTTAGGTGATGTAAATGACACCGGCATTACGATGATGCCCTTTGCGCGTAAACCACAGTTTAATATTTTCTCCTAACATGTCGTCGAAGATGACCAGATGAGTTTGACTGGGTCAGACACGATCCCGTCGTCTTCACCAGGAATGTCTCCCACAAACACTATGGAATCGCCTTGACTTTCTCGCAGATGGTTGTACTCCTTTTGCCACTCTTTGTAACACCACACGATTCGTTGAGGTGGATGGTCGATCAAATCATGTTTATGTTCCATAAAACGTTTGACATATTCGGTTTTGCCTGAACCGCTCGGTCCAGCAATTAACATGTTAAAGGGATTACGAAGATACAAGGCATCCCAACTAGTACTATCTAAGTTTTCATCGATGACTTTGAAAGTGGTGGAAGAGGGAGCAGAGGTGGCCATTTAAAAGGGAATGTCACTTTTGAAACGAAGACAGACAATACATGAGGTTTTATACTTTTCAGGACACGTTTATTTAAAAACACTTCCAAAATTGAACGCAAAAAACAAACATACATAAAAGCCAAATGGTTAAATACATGAATAAAATACACATCAAAATGATCAAAATGGGATATAAACAAAAGTCACTGTACATCATTTTTGATGAGGAAGGTGTGGTGTCCTAGGGACAGTTTGTAATGTTCTTAGAGGCTCTACACTTGGCACAGTCACATTGGGGTCCTCCCGGAATGGCCTTTTCGGGGATGTCCATGTCAATGATGGTCCTGTCCTGAAAGGAGTGGTTTTACGCAGTGTTGGGTTCTTCTTCTCACACTGTGGCTAACACAGGTTTAAAAGTTACCTTTTTTCACTGAACGTCTGAATTTATGATCCCAGATCTTGAAACATAGTTTGCCGCTTCTTTTGTCCAAGCCTCGAAACCAAGACTTTTCCAGTCACGTACATCTTGCCAGTGGGGATGTAAGTCACAAGTTACACACACATCTTCGCAAACATCTTTAGTGACTAAACGTTGACGAATCTTGTTTTCCCGTAGAGGTGGAGAAGTTTAGGGATGAAAGCGCAAGGTTTTTAACATAATGAGTCTCTCGTGTACATTTAAAGGTACCACCCTCATGTTTTTGATGGTACTGTGAGGTACAGATCGTAATGAAGCCACAAGGAAGTCACCAAGACACACACCACACGTCGACCCAAATTCATTGGAGACAGTTCTCGTAAAAAAAGTGTTGGTAATCCGCAGAGTCTGAATACTGTCATTGATTTCCTTCCACGGGAATTGTTGTGTCTCTAATGATAAAGGTCGTGGCATGGTAGCAAGTTTTTATATCTCTTTATGTCAGAGGTAATAAGTGTACTTTTTGCACAGAATTGATCGTACTCCGTCGACGTATCCAAATAGTTTAGTCACTGGTTTACACACCACACACCGCACAGAATTTTCCTGTACAGACAAAATTTGATAGCGTAAAAGATTTTGGTAATCCTCTAAGTCTTCCTCTGGAATTCGCAATAATATGGACACCATGTAAGTAGAATCAGTAGCAATCAAAGTCTTCTGACTCTTGGGTAGTTGATCAATGTCTGAGCATTGGAACGCTTTTGAATGAATCAGTCCTCTTATAGCATTCAGGTACCAGTGGTTCCAACATTGGTGACGTAATGGATGCAACTGTTCTTTACTTTTGACATGTATTTTGACAAACTCTCGGTAAATGCGTTCTCTCAACTTCACAGGCAAACCACGAATGTTCTCTTGTAAAGTATCCATCAAGAGATTACTGAGGTCGTCCCATTAAAGGTAGGTAGTGACGGAGCGGAGACCATCGAGCATGTTCCATTTCGCGGAATCTTTCTGTTACCAGTCGTGAAATGACGCACCGCAACTGAAGCACTTGACTTTTTCACCTTCTCCCAAGTAGATAAATCCAGGTCTGGCTAAGTCTTCAGGGGTAGGTCCTCCCAGATATTTGGGCCACTTTCCTAGGAAGGTTTGGAAACGACTCTCAAAGTCTTAGTATTCAGACAAGCGCACAGGGAACAAATATTCTTCTTTCCCAGGTTCAGTTCGGTGGGGGTACTGTGAAACCCGCAGTGGTTTGCTCAGGCATGGATAATATCCTTAGGGTGGTAGTCACATGGTTTCACGTTGAGGATGACAATGACAATAAAAACCAGTCAAGAGTCCACGATAACGAGTGGCATCGCTTTCGCATCTGTCAGGTTTTACACCACATAATTACTTTCCATGGTAGCTATTGTAGTATCAGTCATAGCAAAGTTCTCATGATGTGGTACTGAATCGCTGGGGTCACAGCGAACGGCATCCCTGCAATCGCAAGGCACAGCATCGCACTCCACTTGAGAATCACCGAAATTGAATTGTGTCTGTTTGTTAGGATTCATCTTTCTCGATTGGCAATGGCAGTCACAATAAGCTATCGGTCTTGGACGTTTTCTATTTTTATATGTTGACGAAAATCAGTACGGCAAAGTGAAGTGGCTGAAAGTCGCACTCGCTTCTGGTACACGACTTGATACACTTTTTTCAAGGGTCTACTGACGATTTGGTATGTGGGTAAACGTACAATCTTGTGCGATTCGTTGTTGGTCACTTTAAAATGTTGATCCTCTCCAGATTGCAAGGCTTCTTTCAATACCCCAAAGTTTACCACTTGACTGGTACGACAAGTGAGAGTCAATCCTTTGAATTTACAGTCGGTGTGCACTTCTCCTTGTTGGCTACAGTATTCGTAGCCGTAATTTTTGGGACCGCCACTTGCAAAACTTAGAATCTTGTCGTCGCGGTGTTCATCCGTCCAAACTCCTAAACGGTCTCCTTGGATGACAGGGTGATGGTTATTACGGCGATCAGTGTAGATGTAAATGTCCTAGTCAAAATACAGCACACGATCTCCTAACTGGTGTAAGGCTTCGTTCAATTTTAAACAAGCATGGGCTGTCACGTGGGCCGCAATGATGACATTTCAAAATTCTTCGGCCTGTACGACCTCCATTTCTTCTTCGTCATTGACTAGGATCAAGTCTTCGCGATTGACGTCCACGTGTTTCATGTATTTGGTTTTGTCCTGAATAACCTGAAAGTAGCGGGAAGCTTCTGGGAAATACTCCGTTTTTGGTAAACACGGTCGTTGTGCTATTTTCTCCTAGAAGCAATTTAACATGACTTTAGGAAACGATCACCTTCCTTCATTTCATACGATGTGGTCTAAAGTGATTACTTCATGCCAAAAAAGTATTACTCTTTGAATTTCTCTTGGTCTTCGGGAGTTTTACACCAGGAAGGATAGCCGCTGACTTCTTGTTTCAGTTTTACAAAAGCTCCAAGTAGTCCGCGAATATGCTCTTCTGAAACTTGTCGCCATTGTGGTATTGTTCTGTCTTGGGAAAGTGCTAAAATTCGTACACTTCTATCAATTGGTATCCCAGATCCAGAGCTTTGAACAATTCCACGCTGACCCAGGTTCAGTCAAGGTGCATTCTTGCTGGGTGTGCTGACAAGGTTAGGCTTTGTTGCACGTATCGGCATAAGTGCAACACAATGGAAACATCAATTTTCCTTGCCAATGGTGAGGTAAACCAGGATGATACAGTCCGTGGGAGGCAAGACTTTACGTTTAATCAATCCTTGGTATTGTCGAATGTTGTTCAGATCGATGTGCTCCGTCAGCAAATGTGGGTACCCTGTGGGAAAGTGACAATATTTTCACACGTAAGAATACAGCGAACACACGTCCAAGTATTTGATTTCTTCTCCTTTCACCTCGTCGGCGTGGTACAACAAACAGGTAGTATTCGTCCGTCCTCAGTACAAACTGTTCCGCGGGTTCAGAGGGTCCACCAGCTTGTAACTTTCCACGATACGTTTTAACTCGGGATCGGTTTTCAAACGGCGATCATACTCGTGTTCCCACATTTCCACTATTTCATATCTTTGCTGTTCTAACTTTAAGCGGCGTTGACAAGTAGCTTCGTACAAGTCTTCCATGGTACGTTGTAAAACTTCATTTTTAGTGTTACGTTGATGGTAGCAGATCGGACATCCGTGAAATAAGCAACCGTTAAACTCGTACACGATCTTTGGGTTTTCTAAGTCCCATCCATCCACCGAATTCGTTCCGATGGTCTTTTTACCTTCTCCGTTTCGTGCGTGTTTAATTCATTTGTCTTCCTTTTCACACAAGTAATGTAGCCAGCGTAGGGCTTTCACCGAGTATTTACGTTGGACAAAATTGGTCGTTTGAGGACTAATGACAGCCAGGGTCTTCTCGGGCATGAATCGTTTCCGGTATACTAAGGAATGCGCATTGGCAATGGTGCAGACTTTCTCCAAAGGATCGATTTGTCCGTGTTGCATGAACAATTCCCGTAAAATGTTCACGTCGGAACGAGAATACATTAACATTTCTTCCTGAAAGTCGAAGGGGTCCGAGGCGTGAGTGTAGTACCAAGCGTAAACAGCTTCTAGTTGTTCGGTGCGCATATTTTCGGGTTATAGTAGCTAGCATCAGGTAAATGGGGTAGAACGTTGTGTTGATTAACTTCGGTATTGAAAAGTGCGGAAAATAGCCTTTGCCCATTTTGTGTCATTCCAAATGTTTTAGGCATTCGACTCAAACGCATGGCCAAGAAACTCATCGAATCTTCAAACTGCACTTGCCCCACTTGCATGGAAATGAGCTTGACTCCGTTAAAAGTCACTTTCGGACGTCTGGTGCTTTGTTCCGTATAATATTTGAGAAGAAACTGTCCATCGTATCCCGAGGAAATATGAGCCATCACCGTGGCATAGCGATGGCAATTTCCGTAACATTCGATGTCCTCTTGACTCCACGTTTCGTCGTTAGGGTCGAAATTCCGTGTTCGGTCTTCAGATGATTTTTTTCACGTCCTCCAGGAATCATGCCACAATGGGGGCAATGATAAAAGGTTGGTTCTTGGATGCACTTATCGCACGCTCGATGAGCGATTCAGAAATTAAGAATGTGAATGCCGGTCTCTTGCATGCATTCGAAATCGAAAAAAATGAAATTCCCTTTCTTGTGATGATCTTCCTTTTCCTCCTGTTGGGGTTGGTATTTTTAAATGTTGCATTAGTGTTCAAAGTCAACGATTTGGTGACAAATATGACATCGTTTCTTTCCTGGACAAATGTGTGCATTGACATTATTGCTACTTATAACTTGTCCACAAGTAGAACACAATCTCAGGAGTTGGCAAGCACTTTTCTGCTGTGAACCTTGCGTTTTCAGATGTTGTTAGTAACGGGTTCGGCTGACAAACGGGCGCTGACAAGTCGGGCAATGCATTCGTCGCTGTCCGTCGTCAAGACAGGGGTTAGAGGCCAAACATCCTGAGCATTTCGATCCACAATGCTTATGTTGCTCTAGATTGTTATAGCCATAGTCACATTTCTTATAGTAATAACTGTATCCCAGGAATGCGGTGATACTGGTAATGGCATCGAAATGTTCATCGTGATGATAGACGTGAATGTATTTTCCGTCTTTGAAATTTTTGCCTCGAAACAACAGAGGTCCACGCACTTCTTGAGGGTGTACTTTCAATGTGTAGCTTGGAGCCAACACGTGTTGCAATTTTTGTATTTCATGAATGCCACAGTCATTGTCTTTCGATAGGCCAGCTAGCTGTAACAGGGGTTCTGCTTCTCTTTGTTGCTTGGCTCAGTACGATTTTCGAACGTTGTCCCAAGCTATTTTCCATTCTTCCGTGTCGTTTTTTTTCAGCATACGTTCGTCCCACCACAATCGCACGGGTTAAACACATCTGGTCTTGAGTGTTGTTAAATTGACGAGGCTACGCTTGATGCTGCGACGGTTGTCTACCAATAACACTTTTTTGCGTTTTCCGGTCCCTTTGGGAAGAGAAACGGGGTCATGTTCAGTGTCGCTTTTCCATCGGTGATGTGAAACTTGTTAGATTACTGCACGTGTTGAATCTTGTCGATGACTTTAGAAGGTGTAAATTATGAGGGATGCTAAACTCGATCCAAACGGGGGACTTCAAATTGTTGTGATAAATGGAAAGTCTCAAACGATCGTCTTCTTTGGCTTCACATTGCCGTTTCAGTGTGGTTAGCAAAGAATCCCACACAACGGTGATGAACTCTTCTGCTTTCTACAGCTATACGTCTGACTTGAAATCTTGAAACTTCACCGTGTACGTGTAGGTTGTCGTTCTAAATGTTCTAGAGAAGCGTTTATCCGTCTCTCCAATGTGGTAGTAGTTTTTATGTGTTACTGATGGTGGACTTTGGTTTGATGTAGACTCTCTAGGTCTGGATTCTGGTCCACTCATGTCATCTTCGAAATCGCTGGCATGTATTTGAGCCAAGACGTCGGCTACTGTGCGAGGCAATAGGTCACGTCTCTACCTCTTGTTTTCTTCTCGTTTCTTCACGAAATGATGCGATCGTTCATCTTCATTGCAAAAGGTCAAATGGCTACATTTTAAACACCATGGACCCCCATATGTCAATGAAAGGTCAGTGTCTTCCCGATATAAAGGGTCAGTGTCTGCCCTCAAAGTATTCATTTCACTCTCAATCCTAACAAAAAGATGAAAGAGCCAAAACAGATCGAACTTTGCAAGGTGTCATACCAAGGTTTTTTTCTTAGCAGCCGACAGACTACTGCCCCTCCTTTCGAGGTACTGGCTATGTCTGTCAGAAGTAAGGGCATTATTCTTCAGAATGTCTACAACGTCAAAGTAAGATAGGCATTAAAAGAGACAAAGGTGAATATTCCTGTTATCCTTGTCAAGAGAAAGGACATTGGTCTTCAGACTGCCCTAGGAAACAAAATGAGAAGGAGGAAGAGAGGTGTTCCGAACAGGAAGAAGAGGTACCCTCCGAAAATGAAGAACCCACACACGTTCAGAAAGAGAATAAAATAAGACGAGAAGAAAGTGAGGAAGAAGAGGAAAAAACTGTGAGAGTGAAGAAGTTCAAAAAACGGAGAGTGCAGACAGATATAGAAGAAGTCTATGAACTTTTTAAAGTGATTTGTTTTGAAATTGAATTGTAAATTTGTACCAAAGAATATGTCAGAAAGAAAAACGTAAATATCTCTAGGTTTTGATTTTTATAATAAGGACCTACATTCACGCACTCACACACGTCGATCATGGGGAGCCAAGGGATTTGAGTTTGGTTCTGGCAAACATTGAGTAGTCTCATCGAGAGAGAGGTGGGTGGACCAGAAAAGAGCCGTTGGTTGTCTGTTTTTTTTTAAAGAAAACAAACTCAGGAATGGGAAGTAATGAGCATTAGCTTACTTGTCCCTTTGGCACGACCAAGACCTACTTCTGGACCTGCTATTGTCGATTATTTGGTAAAAATCACTTGTGTTGGTACCTCAGGCGTAGTAGGTGTGTTGACGGGGTTGGACTATTTGGTTAGGGGAGGTCTTTATCTCTAGGGTCGTATTAAAGAAGACTAATACATTTCTTTCCGACTCCTTAACTCCTAAATGTTTAAAAGTACCGTCACCGTTTGACTTTCACTGTCCTCCTTCTCTCCTAGACCTTGTTTCTTCTTTGTGTCTTCTTTTTCCTGTCATCTTCTTCTTGCCTCTTCTTCTTCTCGCTGTTGCTTCGTTCTGTTGTTGCAAAAATTTCTCCAATTCTTCTTTCTGTCTTGTTTAAAATCCTCAACGTACGGTAAGGAATGAGAAGGCGGAGAATGTGCTGGTAGAGGAAAAAATTATTGTGAAGAAGAGAGAAAATCCGCTAAATCACAATTAAAATCGTTCAAACGAAGTTTGAGGAAGGGAAGAAGATCCTTGCGATGCTCTCTTATGTTAACTGAATGGTGTTTTAAAAAAACCAAAGGCCCATTTCAGGGCCACTCAATTGCCTCGAAAAGATGTCTATTTTCTCTTGCCTTAAAAATGCTTAAGTCAATTTTTGTGTGATAGATTTGTCTATGTTTATATCTCTATTGTCCCTAGAGTAACGTCTATTCAGGTCAGCCACTTGCAATACTCTTCCGCCCGATTGAGGTCAGCTACTTGCAACATTGATGCAATTGTTTCCCCAGTGTCCAGTACCGTGACGTCACCCATAGTGCCAGGACCCTGTCTGTCATGCTAATACCCATTGTACCTATAAATCTTGTCCCTATAGTGCCGGGACCCTTTTTTAACATAGAAGTCCCATTGTCCCCCTATCGCCATCTCCATTGTTAATATGTGTGACGAGAGTCAATTAGCAAGATCGCCATAATGGAGATATATCTATAATTGGTTTTGTATATGGAGAGGCATATTTTGTTGTCCATATCCTAAGTCCCGTCCAATTTTGGCTCAATCCCTTCCATTGAAAAAAATTACAATACGACACAGGAATAAACCAACACAATGCGATTAAAAACCGAAAGAACTAACTGGATTACAAGTGGATCAAGGTAAAACATACAGAAATTAGGTAATATTAATGTGTTATTTTAGGGAACTAAAGCTAGATAACATTGAAGTGTATTTTGTACTAGTCCAAACCCCCATTCACAATGAAACAAAAGTCAGTCCAATTTTTCTGCCTCGGCCGCCCTCCTCCTAGTCTAAAAATCCAGCTGACTGGATCTTTCCTTTTGGAGCAGTTTCCTAACCTCCTGGAGTATGTAAATTCGATAGGTGGCAACTTGATTATTCTTGGTGATTTCAAATTTTACTTTGACTGTCCTAGAAATCCATACACATCAAAACTCATAGATTCTATTAAAATGTGCAACCTCAACAGTAAGCTTAACCATGCCACCTATAAACATGGTTAAGTTATAAACTGGATTCTTCATAGACCTGATGATAATATTCCAAAGTCTTCATTGGTGTCCCACGAACTAGTATCAAACTCCTTAAATCCCACTACCCAAATTCTAATTTCTTTCAGATTACAGCAGTTCCGTCAGGCCCAGCGTGTAGTCTAGTAGTGCCCGTGGAGGTGATCGTTGGTACTATTCCTATTTTAATGGAAGGGCAGACTCAACGCACGTACCGTAAGGATGCAAAAAGAAAGATAATTGTGTAGCTGTTAATCCTTATAGTTGCAAGAACTAGTTTACAGATCGGCACTATATTTATTGCTGAATAGACCAGTTTACAGATCCGCACTATATTTATTGTTTAATAGATCAGTTTACAGATCCGCACTATATTTACTGTTGAATAGACCAGTTTACCGATCCTCACTATATTTATTGTTGAATAGACCAGTTTACAGATCCGCACTATGCACTAGACAAGATGAGCACTGGGCTTGCAAAAATGATTTTACTTTGGCCGCAGTTAAGAAATTATAAATCTCTCTCGCCTTTACCGATCACTCTTATATCACCTCTGTCCGCTTGGATTCCAGTCTAATGTTCGGCCAATGTATGTGAGAAAGCTGCCAGTAGTTTCCCATGGGTCAGAGGAACTTACTGGGGTTTTCAGGGTTCTTCCTCGACCAATTATACTGGCCGCCATGCAAAACTTTGTTTGCGCTAAGAAATATCGTTAAACCCAAAACAACAACAACAACAACAACAACAATAACCCACCCACCCACCCCTCTCTCTCTCTCATCTTAGTTCTGAAAGGAGCAATAGCAGCCGTGGTTGTTCTCGTATTTGGCATGAATCACTAATTTTTGGCATGAATCTCGAATCATTGGTACCTGGTTTCAAAGTAATAATAGATGAAGATGGTTGGAAATGCCACTTGCGTGTCATACAAAAAAATTAACATGAGAAATGCCATTGGGAGTCGGAAATGGCACTTGAGGGTCAGAAATGCCATTGGGGTTCAGAACGTGTTTCTTGCTTCTCCTTTTCCTTTCTCTCTTCGCCCAGTTAGCTTTGATTTTCACCACTTCCTCCATGACTTTACTGACAAGGTTATCATATATGTTTAACGCAGCTGCTTCCCTCAAACACGACTTATGTGTGGGTAACATCAATCTATGCAGGTCTCTATCTGCTTTACAAATACCTCACTTCTACCATCCAATTCACTGCCTCCTTCAGTTTACCCACTCTACAGTGTCGAAATACTAACAAGCCTTTCATCTTCATCTCTTTCTCCTCTATCACTTCTTTGACAAGTCCCTAAAACACCTTTTAGGTCTGCCACTCGCCATATCACACAGAGTAGGGTGACTGGGTAACTCCAGTACGCCGCTGTCTTTTCTATAAGGTACTTCACATTCACCATCCAATCCCTCGCTTCTTGTACATCATTCACTGAGGTCATTATTGTATGTGTTTACGAGTCAACGAGGGTAAAACGACCGGCAAAGCAAAGCTTGATGTGCTGGAAGCACGAACGTTAAGGAAAATATCCTTTATTCACATACAAGACCAAACCATCCAGAAGATATATTATCGTGCAGACCTAAAAGAAGCTCTCTGTTAACTTTTCAAAAACAATAACGCTATCACAAACAAGCACACTATAATATATAAAAACACATTTTTGATAAGGGAACACCTTTCTGTAAACAAAGACATATATACACCAAACACACTATCACACAAGCAGGGTTAGTTTTTTCTTTTATAGACACACCACTAAATCATTACATACAAAAAAGAAAGACATAAACAAACAAATACATACAAACACAAACACTTTGGCAAAATGATTAGAATTTTCTTTAGATATGTCTATAACCCTTAAAGGTACCGTTTTTGCTTCTGCCACTACTCTTTCTGAATGACCATATAACCTAGGTCGGTCACCACAAACTCACCTCCTAAGCTATTTATTCCCACTCCAAGGATTATTACATACTAGAAGGTAAAAGTGAAGACGGTTAGCCTCATTTTCCCGATCCTCTGTTCCTGTTATTAGGGGTTCAGGCTTCTGCTGAACTTGCCATTGAAGGAACAAGTTGAATTGTTCTGCTACTTTGGATTTACTGGCGTTTCCGCAAGACTACCGTTGTTACTTGAATATTTCAGAGAAGGAGCGAGTAGACAGTAATCAATGCAACTGCTAAGTAGAATCATCCACAATTATACGTCGTCTTCTTTTATGATCAATCTTTGTAACTCGAGCAACCAAAAAATTTCTTTGAACACTT
Organism: Megalonaias nervosa; assembly: GCA_016617855.1. Lineage (NCBI taxonomy): Eukaryota > Metazoa > Mollusca > Bivalvia > Unionida > Unionidae > Megalonaias > Megalonaias nervosa. The sequence goes on along the minus strand of JAECUM010003031.1, from coordinate 35,009 downwards.
CACCGTTCATGTTTTCCACTACGCACTCCTCCAGTGACACTAAACAATTTGGTGGTCCTGTTAGGTAAATAACCTTTGTCGAAGGTGCGTTTCTTTTTTATAATGCGCATCCAATGTTCCATCGTTAATAACCTTTCTTGGGGGTAATAGGGGATGTTTCAAACAAGTGATCAAACATTGTCACTGTCACTTCTTTGTCGGGGGTTACTTCTTCGGGGATGCATCCGATGCTCCGATGGTAAGATTGATTGTAATCTTTGACCAGACGCGGTAAGACGTTGATGTACTTGAGAGTATGTTCATGTGTAAAATAGTATCACTTGCGTTCTTTTTAAGTGCGTTGAGAACGTTCCACGACCTGGCTTTTGTTTCGCGATTCTCGGTGGTAAAAAAATGGGTGCCCCTTTCCTTTAGTTCTTTTTGCAAAGTTTGGTTCAGACGTTCGGTGCCATGTTTGTTTGCCATTGAAGAAGGTGAAGACCACTCTATTGCAACACCAGTTTTCAACCTTGCATTAACTCGGAGCTCGTTTTGGAAGTCAATTAGGCGAATTAGGAAAAGACATCGATAACACAAATCAAATATATGAAACCGCTATTGTACGTGGCCAAATGAGGGACATCCGCTAAATCGGCTTACCATAAATGATCGATGCTCTCAGCTTTGGTTTGACTTCTCGGAAATTTCGTCGAATGGGTTTTAGTATTGTGTACGACGCTTGTTCTTGTAACCATGGTCGCACCTGGGGTAAAGTTACACTTTTCAGTTTGTTTCTGGCAGCACGATACAAGTTTTAAATTCCTCCGTAACCCGTGGGATGAGCAGGCTTGTAATAAATGTTAGCTAAAAGGTTCTCTACGAAAGCTCCCTTTAATTCCTCACTCACTGTTCACCGATCTAGCTCATGAATTTGTGGGATGTGTAAACTTCTTGGCGTTTCCGACAAGCCACTGAAGTAGGAAAGGATGTTGGTAGTGGTGGTAAAGAGATTAGGGTTTTCCGGCTTTCTTTTTTCGCTTCTGGCTTCCCTTCTTTCTTTTTGGCTTCTACAAAGATGGGTTTGACATCATCTTTTTAACCCAAGATTTCAATTCCTCTAGTTGGGAAGTGGTAGAAGAGAATAAGGACGCGGAAATCTTACGAGTTATGGGAGCAGACGGAGCTTGATGGATAGCAGCTGACTTTTTGTTTTAATTTCAACAATGCGTTGACGTAGTCCAAGAAAATTCCTTTGCTGGGATACAACCAAAACAAGTCGATGTATCTGATTTTTTTCTCCTTGAGATTTGTTCATGTTGTACAGCAACCGTGCGGTATTCGTTCGTTCTCCAAACAAACATTCACGGTAATCCGGAGGCTCCACGTTCACCATGCCTATACTTTCGACAATGCATCTTTGAAATTTCGATCTAAGTCGTGCTCCCACATTTATACCACTCGGTATCCTTGTTCTTCTAAGTACAAGCGTAGTTGTTAGGTTTTCTCGTACAATTGATCGAGAGGAAAAGTGTGAGAATAGACTTTTCGTGTGCCGTTGAGGGTAACAGATATGACATCCGTGATATAAGAATCCATGAAATATGTAGACGATCTTGAGTTCTTCTAGGTCCCAACCATCCACTGAATGATTTCCAATTTTCTTTTCGCCTCCTCCATTTCTGACATGTTGGATCCTTTTATCATACTTGGCGATGTAAGCAACCTTAGACCTTTGGCCGAGTATCGACGGCTTATGGACTTGGAAGTCAGCGCTTATAATGGTCAATGTGTTCTCAGGCATGAACTTGTTGCGGTACACTAAGGAGCACGCTTTGGGAATGGTAGAGGATTTCTTCAAAGGATCAACCCCTCCGTGCTCCGGAAACAATTGTAGAAATTGTCAGCAACAACAACGTAAAATGTCCCTAAAGTAGAAGGGGTTAGAAGCGTGATAGTGGTAAGAGGCGTAGAAGACATTCTCGTTATTCGGTACACATATTGTCTGGGTTGAAATAACGTCGGGCAAATACGGCAGAACCTCGTGTTGATTTTCTTCGGTATTGAAAAAAGTGTGGGAAATACCCTTTGGCTAATTCTGTCATTCCAAACATTTTACGGATGACCAAATAACTCATGAAATCTTTAAACTGTACTTGTCCCACTTGAATGTTGGTGACTTTGACTCCATTCATTGAGGCATTCGGTATCTTGTTCTAAATAGTGTTTCAGAAGAAATTGTCCAGCATATCCAGAGAAATTGTGAGTTATCAACTTCGCAATGCGACTGCAGTTTCACTAACGTTGAATTTCCTGTTTGCTCTAATTGACGTCGATAGAATCTAAGATCCATTTAACAAAATGGGGAAGGGTATTGTGTCCTCGAAAGATTTTTTCACATCCGCGTTGAATCTTGCTACAATGGGTACAATGCAAAAGATGGGTTCATAGATGCACTTCTCACAAGCCTGATGAACGTCGCAGAAATTAGGAATGTAGCTGACTATCCCCTGCATATATTCCAAATAAAACAAATATAAAATCCACTTGCTTTTTCTTTCTTCATTTCATCCTTCTGTTCAGAATTGTATGTTTAAATGTAACATTTATGTTCACGTCAACTATTTGGCGACAAAAACTGCATCGTATCTTCCCTTTACAAACGTGTGCCCTGGGGTTGTTGGTGCTAATGAGATGTCCGCAGGTAGAGCTCAATATCAATAATTGGCAAGCACTTTTGACCTTGCGACATGGGATGTTGTTCGTAGCATGTAGGACTGACAAAGGTTCGCTGGCAAGAAGAGCAGTGAATTCGTTCTTTTCCTTCGGGAATGCAGAGTTTAGACGCTAAAGAGTACTGGCATCTGCCTCAACACTGAATGTGTTGCACTGGATTTGCAAATTCTTGGTCGCATTTCTCACAATAATTATATCCGAGAAATCCGGTGATACTGGTATAGAAATGTTCTTTATGATGTTAGATGTAAATGTATTTTCCTTTTGGAAAATCCGCCCTCGAAACAGCAGCGGTCAGCAAACCGTTTTAGATTACACCTTCATCGTGCATCGTAAAGCCAAGACGACGTGAAGTTGGCGCGTTTCAGAAATGTAACACTTGGTGTCTTTCAATATTCCTGCTTGCTGAAACGGGAGTTCTGCTTCCTTTCGTTGTTTGTCTCTGTCCGATTGTCGAATGCTCTTTCAGGCTCTTTTTCATTCTTCGGTGTCGTTTTGTCGGCATACATTCGATCCACGACAAAATGCCTTGGCTATACGCACCTGGTATTGGTCTAATTAATTTTTACGATGCTGCGTTTGGTGCTGAGAATTTCGTAAACCAAAATTAATTTTTTTCTACGTGGTCCGCTTCGTTGCTGAGGGGAAACATGGACTTTTCCAAGGGTGATGTGAAACTCGTCGTTAGATTGTTGAACGTGTAGAACTTGTCGATGACTTTTGAGGTTGTGGGTTCTACAGGCGTACTAAACTCGATCCAGACGGTTATCTTCTAACTGTCATGACGAACCGAGTCTCAAATAATGGTCTTCTTTAGCTTGGCTTTGTCGTTTTTGTGTCACTAACAAGGAATCCCACATATAGGTGATGAAACCTTTTACTTTCTGAGCGGGTACTTCGGACGTAAATTTCACTATGTAGGTGTAAGTCATGGTTCTAAATTACCTGGAGATACATTTTGCTTCTCTCGAATGTGGTAATACGTTTCGGGAGCTAATGACTGACTTCGTTGGAGGTTGACTCTCTTGGTCTTGGGTCCGACGTGGAGAACGTTGATTCAGGGTTGTTCATGTCGTCTTCAAAATCGCTGGCATGTATTTAAGCCAACACTTTCTCACGTGTGTTAGACGATATATCACTTCGTTGCCTCTTACTTTCTTCTCTCTTTTTCACTGACTGGCGCTCTCGTCTCATTCTGATTGCCAAATTTCGCTTCACTTGTTTTTACACGCAGATGGCTCCTACATATTGGGCTTGTCTTACCCTAAGATTATTCATTCAGCTCTCAAACGGTCATAATCGAAGAGTCAACACAGGTCATCCTTCTGGTCAGAGCTTTGAAGAGCGTCATACGAAAGTATACTTCAGAGAAGACGAAGGATTACTCCTCTAGAGATAAAAGTGAAGACACTTGCTATATCTGTTACGAGAAAGAACATTGGGCTCCAGCATGCCCACAACATCAAAGCAAAGGAAAGACGGAAGAAATAAGAGGAAAAGGTCAAGATACATGTTATCATTGTAACAGAAAGGAGATTAGTCTTCAGAGTGCCCTAAGAAAAAAGAGAACCAACAAACAAGAAACAAGACAAGGAAGAAGAGATGCTCTCCGAAAATAAAGAACCCATTCCCGTCAAGTAAGGCAAGAAATACAGACCACTAGAAAAAAGAGAAAACGAGGAACAGCCCGTGGCGGTGAAGAAATTAAAAAAGAGAGACAAGGAGTGAAAGAAGAAGAAAATTGAATTTTGCAATGTGTCGTGAAATGTTCGTTGTGATTTCTAAAAAGGAGAATATACAGAAGAAAAAGTAAATCTGCATTTTTTATACTATGGATAACACAGGCACTCATAAACGCACACCTTTCAAGCAGGATGGGAAAACGGTTTAAGTTTTACTTGATTTAGCAATATTTGAGTAGTATCCCTTTTCTAGAAAAGTGGATTGCCCTGTAACGGACCGTTTCATACTTGTTCTTTTAACAAACTCATGGGCTTCACATGATGAGCTTTAACTGTCTTAAGCCTTAACCACGATCAAGTCCTACTTCTGCTAATGTGGATGCTTTGGTAGTCACTGCTGCTGATGGTATCTCAGTGGTAGTGAGGGTAGAGGTAGTGATGGTTAGGTTGTAGTGCTTGGTCCGTGAAGGTCTCTTTCTTTTGGATCGAGGTAAAGACGTCTGATGCATGTGTCTCAGGTACCTTAGCTCTATCAGCACACACAACGTTTGGTTTTCATAGTCATTCTCCTTCCCTGCTCCATTGCACTTTTCCTTATCTTGTTCTTCTCGTTGTTTTTCTTTCTTCTTCCTGCTGTTGATGAATCACAAAGGTTTGTTCTGCTACTGATAAACTTTATCCAATTCTTCCTTCTGTCTCTGTCTAAAAACCTCTACGGAAAGTAAGGAGTGAAGGCGGTGAAGGCACTGGTGCTGGCAAGAAATCTTGCGAAGCATGACCGTGGTTTTCGTAGTCGTTATACCATCACTTTTTGTCTCCATCGCAGGCGTACCTCAGTAGATGTCTTCCTAGCTTCAGCCATGCTCAAGCTATGTCATATCGATTCACTGCGCAAGAACGTTGGCCCACCGATATATTGCATATGACGTCACGCATTGCTTTCTTCTGATTGGAAGAGAGACTCCTTGCTCTGACTGAATTTTGTAAGGAGACATTTGTTAAGTATTTCCATCCATTTCGATCCGACCTTAGACTTAAAAATACCTGTGCTTTGTCGTGTGGATTCACTTGTTCTCACGAGAAGATGTGGACAAACATTGAATCATCTACGATCGTTTCTGGGATGCTGCTCAATCTGGATTTTCCAATGTATGTGAGGATATCGTGGGTCATTACGAGAATCACTGTACAGCACTATGGAAGAGAAGAATGTATGTGGAAAGACAAGGCTGTCTGAAGAGACGAAGTTTTAGAAAGAGAAGATCGGTGAGATGACGTTTATATTAATTCGATTTGGTTAACAAACCCCAGCGGCCCTTTTCAGGTCCACTCACATACCTAGGAAAGATACTCATTCAGTATTGCAATAGTGTGTTTTTGTTGTGTTGGTGTTTGTGCTTTTGTGTGTGTTTTCATCTCAAAATGAAAATCCTTCACCTTATCCTTCCCATGTGTCCTTATAAACACCTTTGACCCCCCCCCGTACCATGTATTTTACCGTATAAATACTTTCGACTCCTAAATGGCATCTCTGACCCTCACGTGCCAATTATAACCGTCAAGTTTAATTACGGACACTCAAGTGGCCTTCATGACCCTCAAGTGGCATTTCCCATGTTAATTTCTCGTATGACCCAGAAGTGGCAAATCAAATCAACAAATATTACTACTCATGAATCACTCCTACTTGGCCTGTTTTCTTTTTCAGCTCAACCAGATTTCAGGCAGTATGGAATCAAGAGAAGTGGTGGTTTTTCCCCGCTCTACCATTACTATAACTTGGACAGGTCACACACAGCCAATAACTTTGATATCGTTCACTAGCAGTAGTACTTATCACTTGCACTGTAATTGTCTGTTTCCTGTAGGATTAGATGTATATTCAACGCATTAGTGGTGGTTTTCGTTGATAATGTCAATTCCAATCATGTTGTCTAAGATGATAGATTAATTTTCTGAACAATGTGTGCTTTCCATCATTTCGATGGACAGAAGCATGTTCATGTTCTAGTTTATAATCAGAGCTAAGACTGCTTATGCAGACCTAAAACATGTGCAATTAGAAATATGTTATCCTACAAAGCAGAATCTATACAAGCACCTGTAACTATTTCTTTCCTCTGTTGCATAAGACAGCACTATTAGCTGACAGACAAGAGTGTTTAAGTCTGTACCTTGTACACTCGCCATTCAAACAACTTTGGCAATGTATTGGAGGTGCACAACCTAAAATGGTTAAAAGAATCTGACCACAGTTGAGGGCAACATTGACTGTGATAAGTATAGCATCATATTTGATGAAGATGTTTTAACCAGTTATTACAACAACAAAACAAACAAATACTTCAAAAATCGGGACTTAGGAAGGGCACTTAGTTTCAGTTTCTTTGGGATAATATAGAACAATAACATGATAAAATGCAATTAAAAGCAGCAAACGCAAACCAGCTTCCATAACCATTTCGCGGTTGAAGGATTTTCCTTGTTTTGATGCAATACGTGATCTCTTGTGGATATGTAATTTATGTCCCCCATTCAGTTAACATTAGTCGAAACAAACGATCTCGTAAGATTATTATTGCTGCGTGAAATAAGTACTTGGACGGCATTTGTGTTAATGTTGGGTTGCAGTCAATTACATAATAAATAGTAAAGGCTTTTGAATATTTCGTAATAGTTTTCGCCATTTACATTTTGCCAATTAAGTAGCAAAACTACAATTATTGCGCCGCAACACATTACTGGTTCAAATATACTAGTTTGGCAACAGACGCTATTGATACAAAGTTTTCTAATTGCCACTGTTTCTAGCTCAAACATGTTTTATTTCCAAGAAGATCACAATTGGGTATATAAGGCAAAACGACAGGAAACAAGTTTTTTCTCCAGTGTAAACAACAAATTAATTAGCATGCAATCAAGAGCTGTGGAAATAGTCCAGGAAGGTGACGTGCATACATACAATGAAATGAGAGGGTCCAAGCAAGGGTAAGAATGGAGGGATAGTGCTTGCTGTGATCCGTTACTTACACTTTCTACCTGTAGTAAGAATGAACACATTGTAATAACATGTTTGTGAGTTTTGAATATAACATTTCTGCACATCCTTTTCTAGGAAAATATTTTTCTTTCTGCTGTGTAATGTTTGCTTCCAAAGAAAAGTATCAAAATCAATATTAATTTTCATTACTGAAAATCTGTACCAAATTCATTTCTTGAGTCCGCGACAACAGGAAGAATCGATGAGAAGATTACACCTAAATAATTCAAATCATCTCTACCGGCTAAAAAACAGAGGTTCTCCAGTTTCCAAATGCTAAAACTCTTTGCGCTGAATGTTTTGCTTAATGATTTCATTTTGAAGGTTAACATATGGTAACTATACCTTCAATAAGTCGACAAGTTTTGATGGTATATGAGATTTTGTTAACAAACAGTGTCTACATCTAAAGTGAATGATAGTGTTCGAGTTTCAAAGATTATAAGGCACTGCGTCTGGCAGACAATGTGGGAGTAAATCATTTCTATAATCCAGAGACTGTTTGGTGATAATTTTTAAAACAATCTACAGATGTTAGGATGGAATTTTTCAGTAAATTGTATTAAAAATAATTTTTTATTCTTGTAATATAGTTGTGTATTATTTCAATAAAGAGTGTTTTTCTATGTGAAATCCTACACATTGTATAATACTTATGTTGGCAAATTTAGAACTCTGCAGCAGCAGTGTTGAATAAGCAAATTCCTTTCTGCTCAGTATATCACTAACTTTTCACGTGTTCATGGAAAAATCTGTCTGATGACGTATATAGACCCACACGGTAGTCGGTAAGAAAACGATGAAGCCTCACTTTGAGATTCTGGCGAAACCCAAAGAACTAAAACGTATGACCATATTTGGCCGCGTCGTAAGAAACTGTGTATAAGAAGCGAGAATATTTGCTTGGCAAAATTAGTCCGTTTCGTCGGAACTCAAAGAGGCTTGTGTCATTACAGGTAAGCTACCGTCTGCGTACAATTTTCTATATAGTTTAAGGATTTTTAATGTTAAGATGTTAAAGTAAGAGTTCAATCTAAGATCAGTACATTTGCAACATTGGATTATTTTTATATTTCTTTACTATTCTTTAAAATAATGTATTGGAAAGTTTAATTGTTTGAAGAACATATATTTACTTGTAATTTTTATTATTGATTTTTGTGAAGGGCGACGTTCGCTACCAACTTCATACTCAGTAATAATTAATTCAGAAATAAAATACTCTTTAAAGAGTAGAGTTTAATATGTTCGTATTTTAGATTAAATTCAGTAAAATATATTTCTACTAAATGATTGCGGTATTAGTCTGAAATATTGAATTTTAGATTCTTTGGATATCGTGAATTTATTCGATATTTAATTATCTGTATGATATTCTAAAAGGCAGAAATTATACAAATGTATGATGTTGGTAAGTGAAGGAATATCGTAGTTTTATATGTATCTCTTATATCCGTAAAGTAAGTTTATGTAGATTAATATTGGAATGTAATTTTGTATGTTGAGTGTTTCAATAAAATTAGTCCGGAACTCAAAGAGATTTGTGTCATTACAGTCGATTCCGTACCTCCGCATTGCCAAGTTCCCCAGATGTAGCCGTATCTACACCGTTATGAGTGACACGTTCCTTGAGAGAGTCTGAACTCTTTCTTCTCTCTTTCTCTCTTTCCTTCTGGCCATGGAATAGAGCATTGCTAAGAGTTTATGAGAAACATCATCTCATAAAATAGATACATTCAACATTTTGCCTGTCTGAGAGAGAAGGTTAGCCAGTTTTAAGACAGAACACTTTACTGCTTGCAACTTTTGGTAGTTCACAAGCTAATCTGGCTGCTTCAAGCTGTAATTTCTTTTTTAAAATTCGGAAGCCGAGTTAGTACAGGAAGGCCCTATTACAGATCTATATTCCACAATTGAGCGAATGTAGTTTGCATAACTTTTATTCAGTTGATATTTTCACATAACATATTTCAACCGTAACAAGTCTGAAACCGAACTGGCATGGATTAAGTGAAAACACCGAACGCGATGTATACGAATGAAAATGGTAGTATGAGAGTCTCTACAAACCCTCACGAAAGTATTAATGCAGCACTGAAATGAAGAAAAACGACAATGAAAATACAAATACTAACTCTTATAAGACTTAAAACTGACACGATATCCATTGCTTTACACAGCATGCCATTAACATGTATTTGAAGCTATATCCTCCGATAAATATGCATAAAATATCGCTAAATGATACGATGCTGACGTTGTCGTATACAACTAATGAATTTTGTATTCACCATAACGTGAATATGATATTAACAAAAAGGTACTTGTGGTTCATGTAACCATATCTAATGTCAACATTCAAAATTCATTTACAAAACTCTAAATACATAGTTAAAAATTCACATCTTTGAACGAACTGTCCTTGGGCTCCTCCATGCTTTCTGGCAACGGCGTTATGTTGCCAACCATACTGACATGTTGCCAACTACGTTGCCGAATTTCTTACTATGTTGCCTTATTTCCAGCAATCTTGCCCTGTTGCCGTGTACGAGGCCTTGGCGCGACTCATGTTGCCCTTTTTGCTACTCTGAGACCATGCTGTCAGCTACATCGCCCTTTTGCTAGCTATGCTGTAATACTGCTAGCAACGTGTTTGAGGCTACGATCTGATCCTGTGCCTAACAATGAAGAAAATAAAAATATTGTCAAAGACAAAAGATGACTGCAGTTGCTTAAGTAGAGATTTGTTTCTCAGGAAGTTTGGCTAACGTTCAAATTATAAAATCTATATCAGTTAAATTATATTGGAATATTTACGCCAACCGGACCTTGTCCACCATGACAGAAAACATTGAGATTCTCGTGGCAACTAGCTTTACAAAAAGGGCTTGTTATGCCATATTGGATATTCTACAATACGTTATTCAATGCATACCATATTTACTATGCTCTGTTTACGTTTCCAAATAAAATAGCAATGTCTTTATATGGCGCACAAAAACGAGGCTGAAAACGGAAGTAGTTATCAGTTGAACTAATATGGTGGACGATTCAAAAGAAAATATCGGAAAATGAAGTTAAACGATAGTTTACAAGTATTTTTACAATGACATGAAGCATTTCTGGTATTAAATACGAATTATATTTAAGTTCTTTCAATTTATGTGAGGAACATTTCAAAAGGTTTGATAGTAGACTGTAAAAGCTCCGAGTGTGATTCACACCCGGCTGCTCCGTCGATTCACATAGCCTCAAGCTAAAATAAAATAAACCAAAATGAAATCCACAATATAAAATTATAATTATTGCAATATGTCATTTAAATACACATTGTATTCAACATTCTACTTCAATATAATATGTTGAAAAGCAAAATCTCAAACCCGGTATAATGTACCGAAAGTCCTAATATCCAAAATAAAAAATGCAACAGTAGATCCAGTCGAGAATATGTATTGTTTACAAATGATAATAATATATTTAGTGCAGGATGTATATATTATTAAAAACCTTATTTAAGCAATAAGTATCTCTTTTAAATTTTATAACATGTTTTAGCCGTGAATTTTGTACCAGTAAGTGTTCATTCTTCTAGGTAATGGGTTGCGTAGATGTCTAGCACGTGACGTTTTCGTTTTAGATGTAATATTATTTAATGATTTCCTGAGAACAAGGTCATACCTCAAGGTCTCTCTCACAATACAACATAAAATTCAAACTGATAACAGTGATATTCCTTGATACTTAGAAGCTGTGCCTCTAAGTAAATAGCGTACTAATCAAATTACCCATTACGTCAATATTAAACAAGTAAGGAAGAGTATGACGTGGCAGTAGAAATAATCTATACACAGTGAACACCGGCAGCATGATATCCGAGTCAAGTAATAATGTATTACTTTTACTGCTAATTAAGGGAGCAGGAATAATGTGGTTGAGGACCATGATGATTCTTGATGATACGATGATTCAATTTAATGTTATGTACATTGCTATAAAACATATTGAGAGCAATTTTCGCTGACCATAAATTCAAAATTTATCATGGGCAGAAGCTGTGACATGGATACCATCTAGAATTGTCATGCAATTGGTCATTTAAACAAAAGGGTCATAGTGTACATACCGATCTCTTCATCGAGAAATTCCTAGATGTTTTATATTTATGTTCTTGTTTGTTCGTGCTTTTCGTCGCTCTAAAGGTGCAACTAACCATGACGATCGTATCTTGGATGGATAGCTTGAATGAAGTTAGAATTACATCTATTTATATGGTATTTTTAAAATAAATATATGAATCACATCGTAAGTAAATATTCCATAGTTAATAACTGGAGTGATCCCAGTGACGAGATATCAAAGTTAAGCCAATGTAAGGAGAACCTGCATTTTGTAAGTTTGGACGTTTTCTCAGAGTAAAAACAGTTGTATTCACTACAAGAACCTCTGGTAATAAATGTGTTCTTTTATCATTCAAATCAAGAGTTTACTATGGAAGTTTATTTGTACTTATCATTAAAATCTATTGTTAAATGCTTATCATTAACATCTATCTCACTCATTGTAAAAGTCAATCTTTATTTCATTGATTCTGCCAAAGAAAGTTTTGAATTTTTTTAAATTTTCATGTTTCGTTATACTCAATGTTCGATGCTCAATGGAAAGTAATATTAGATTGGTTGGCAATTAAGTAAAGTATTGATTTTGATTAGCTACAGACTCCTTGAACTTTAATACCAGCTTCAAAAATAATGTTTGAACAAAAAGATTTTGTGACCTGCATCCTCAGTCCATTTTTATCCGCAATTGATAACATCTCTCTCGTGGACGACTTACATTGATATTGTTATCTCAGATGAAATATTGGGTAATTGTTATAACCTTTGACTGGTTTAATCTATTGTTTTTTAATGATGTGATTTTTTAAATATAGTGTAATGCACACTTTAAAAACAAAATGTAGACTAAATAAACTGCAGGCCTACTGGTGATTAAACTTAGAGTTAAAAAAATTAAACAATAACAAGTTATCACCATCCTGACAACAGTCCGACGAGATCAAAGACACACGAGTTAGCAAGTTGTAAGACGGTATTATGTTTAATCTTTTAATATTTTTAATGTGAAAAAACAAAACAAATGTGATTAGTTGAGTGGCGTCGCGGTTGTGCCCTGTGTCGCGCTGGGACGCCGCACATTAAAGGGAATAAATATATCAAAATATTAACTTTTTTCCTTTCTTTTCATTGAAAACGTTTTGTTGACACCACAGAAGTGATAGATTATAAACGGTCCTACTAGTATAAAGGGTCTTTGAAGCTTGATGACATTAAAAAAGCAGTCTAAAAAAGACAGGATGAGGGGAGAGAAGAACTTTGAGGATTGAGCCAGCATGAGGCACTGGTAACATTTACGTTATTGAAACCATAAAACGTAAGGTGTCCAGTGTTACATTAATTTAATTTTCATGACTTTTCGGCAGCTCATAGCAATGGATAAAAATAAATAATATCAGTCTTTATTTAACGCTTATGTGCTAGCAAATTGATGTTATAAATTCTGACATCGTTGGTTTGGTTTGTATAATCGGCAGAAACAAGGACTACTTTCAAATGAGCAGAACTTGGATTTTAAAGATAAACAAAAAAAAGTAATACTGAGTTATTAAAAAAACTAAAGACGAAGACTGATGATCAAAGAAGAGCCCAGAAAGCAAGGTATTTGAAGAAAAAAATAAAAACTGAATGCTTTATTGGAAGATAATCCTGAATTGCACTCAAAATTGAATATCAGGGCCAGATTTGGTCAATCAAAAATCGAAGAGGAACAACCATTGCTTTTGCAAACTATACTGGATATCGCAATGTATGGTTCAGCTTCTCATGAAAAAAGACAGTTCGAAGTCTACAGAAGTATCAATACCTTAGATCAATTAACAGAGCATTTTTTTAAAAAAGATGTCGAAGTGGACTATACCTTCGTCTACTTCCTAAGCGTAGTTCGTCGTCAGAAGGTAAGCGTCATGTAACCGCTGTCCCAGTAAAGTTAATTAGAGCGCAAAATGATTGTCACACTAAACATATTGATGGCCATGTTTGCACAGCTACAATAAGACATTTGGAAGAACTGACTTCCTTGTTTGGACCGGATGAAGTTTGTTTTATCAATCAGGACGATAAATGTCGCGTCCCGATTGGTCTGGTCGCTGCCAATAAGCAGAGTACACTGCTAATGCACGCTGAGTATAAAGTAAGCCTTCCTGACCATGACCGGGTAGTTGCTGCCCGGCACAAGCTTATGCCATCAATGTATGCCGGCATAGAGATCCATCGTAATGGTCTTGGAAACAGAGACGCTGTTGGATTTTCTGGCCCAACGTTTATAGCCATCCGATCTGGAAAACACTCAGCATCAACAGCACTTAGCCGTGGATTTGACTTTGAAAGGTTGCTTTGTCTGACAGAGTTCGATACCATAACTTGGACAGGTATTGATAAATTGGTCAAGCCGATTCTCGAGTTTACTGTTGATAGTGGGCCGGATGAAAACCCACGGTATCAAAAAGTTATTAAGGTTGCCGTCCACCATTTCTTGAAACATGATCTTGACTCTGTTTTCGTTGACGAAGTGCATTAAACAGAGTGGCGAGAAAGATGGCGCCACTGAGCAGGGAATTGAGTGGATTAATAATAACTCATGACAACTATGGCAGCCATTTGGAGGAACGAGGTAGGACAATTGACATTGAGCTAGAGAAGAAAAACTTTGATTTTGCCGGAAAAACGTTGGCTACAGTTCACTGTAGACAATTACCCAACCATTGCTGAGTATATGGATCCATTAAATTCAGAGCTCGTGGAACAGGATATATTGTACAGAGATAAAAACTGGTGTGACACCCATGCCCGCTCAAGCCAATACTTGCTTCAGATTGTGAAGTGTGACGATAATATGTACTGTTCTAAAAGCACGAAGCTCATACTCTAGCGTGATAAAAGACAGATTTCTTCCTCCTCCTTTACACCTAATTCAAACATGTGAAGGGCTTCAAGTTCCAGAACTAGCAATAGATGGAGCCTTTCACAAATTTCCATCCTTATTTGCAACTCAAAGTGTCAAAACGGAAGACATTCTACCTTTGTCAGCAAACACATTTCGGACAATTCCCTACGATCTTTATTGCCCTTCACTTCAATCTGTGATGAACGAGAGGATTTGCAAGATATGCCACGAGTGAGTACTTCAGCTCTCTGGTCATGCTGCGCAGTCACTCAGTCCTTCACAAACAACAGCAGTTCCATCGAAGCTCATCAGACCAATGAGAGTCGTGCTAGAAGGCAACGCAAAATGATGGTCATACTAGCAAATGCGGAGAATGGAGAAAGTGTGGATTGGATTGACGAGGATGAGCTTGATTTGGAGTGAATATCCCTTCCAATAAACGATGTTAATCTAGAAACAAATGGATTTCTTATTCGTTCAATTGAGGAGCATCTTACATTGCCTTGGGATAATGATAACTATGAAGAGAAGTAATTTATTTACAAATACTTCAGATTTTGAACCCTTAGAAATTGTGTGGATTTCTTGAAACTTTAATGTTAGTAAGAACTGAAGTGATTGATGTGTTTAATTTACATTTCATTTTGTTGTTTTTTTATTTAAAATTAATAAAAAAATTTAAAATAATTTTATAAACTTTTAACTAGCCAAGCAGTCCTTGCAAAAGTCCCATTAATTAAAAACTATTTTGCATAAAAGATTGTTGTTTTGTCCGTATAGTTAACTGATTTACATTACATTTACTTTTCAGTATTACAAAAAAAATTGTGGTAAAAGGGGGGTAAGAGATTTGTGATGTCACATAGAGGGAGGTCTGGGTTTTTATGACGAAGTGTGACGGGGGGTAAAAACAAAATGGCAAAATTGCGTGACATCATGTGTGGACGACCCCTGATGCTTTTTTTCTGAAAGTCTGCTATTCGTACTTAAGATCTAGCAGAATAGCTGTCTCCAGTAGTTTATTTAATTTTTCAAATTATTCAAATCAAGTGATTTGTTAACATCTCTTGGAAATGGAGACTTGGACTTGTAGTGGAATACAAACAAATGAATATATTCTCGGACTGTATTATTCTGATCCAACAAAAGACTGTTGGCACATCAACATTATACGGGTTATCACAGACACATCACCGCTTCAGCATTGGACTCAATTTGTATTTCCACTATTGTTTATTCAGAACGTTGAGTTATTAGGACTTGTGTCTGAAATTCTATGATTATTTGGGAATTTAAAATGCAATACCGTCAGTTTCCTCTTTTAACATTTTCCCTTTTTATTCTAGGGAAAATAAGTTATTTGTTGAATTTTACAAAGCGTGTTGCTTTTCAATTTTTTTTTTTTTTTTGCTACTTATTTTATGAGCATAGACTCGTAACACTCTCCAATGTGTCAATTTGTTATCAGACTTTGTCTCAAGAATCGTGACTGTGAAAATGACTTCCTTACCCGTTAACGGTATCCATTTATTACAAGACAATGGCCAAGCTAGAGATAAAGTCGTGATTAATCCACCTGTAACTGAGAAGTCTAGTTATACCGTGCGTGTGCAGTTACCAGAGATAAGGCAAAATTAACTCTTGAGAATGATGTTGAACAGGAAATTATTCCTTTAGCTGACACATTTATTAGTCATTCTTTTGGTGAGCTTACGTTTTCTCCTAGTATTGGCCAGTCGTGGCTACCAACTCTCTCTATTCTATTCAAGGTTATCATAGAAAATCACTCACTGTCCCAATGGAACAAGATCTGAGATCTGTTTGCTTCAGAGGACTTTTAGCGAAACAGAACCCACAAAGTACCAGGTTGTTATTTTGTGAACTATGTTGTCCTTATGAGAAACTGGAGACGACCCGAAGTACCCGCTGGCGACGAGCGGTCAGTGAGCAATCAAATTGTCGTTACGAAGTGATATCGACAGAAACTTCTTAGTCTAGCACATGAAACTCCCTTGATCGGTCACTTAAGAATCAATATCACTTATCACAAGATCTTGAATCATTTGTCTCGAACGAAAATAAAAAGTGATGTTTCTAAATGATGTAGATCTTGTCACACTTGTCATATGGTATGAAAATCAAATCAGAAGATATCCAACTCTCATATGCAACCTATTCCAGCATTTGATGAACCATTTAACTGAACAATGGTAGACTGTGTCTGGCCCTTTTTTAAGGTCAAGTCACGGAACCATAATATGTGGATGTCCGAAAGATTTCCAGAGGCACTTCTTTTGAGGAATGTTAAAACTAAAACCATAGTAAAAGCATTATAATGTAATTTTACAGTTGTTGGCCTTCCCAAATATGTCCAGTCTGATAAAGGGTTAAATTTTATGTCTGGAAGTTTCCAACAAGTTATTCATGAAAGATGTCATCAAACTTTGAAGGTATTATTCGGTCATATTGCTTAGATACAGGAAAAGATGGTGTTCATTAGCTGTTGTGTGCAGTTATGGAATAGGGTTTAGTCCTTTTGAACTAGGTTTTGAACATACTGTCCGTGGATCATTGAAGTTATTAAAATAAAACTTCTGTAATCTTCATGAATATGCCTCTGATTTCAAATATACGTTATATACGTTGTCTTTTGAAATATCAAGAACTAATCTTCATTCTGATGAGTCAAAAATATACTAAAAGGTATGACAGAAACACAAATGAAAGGAATCTTAAGCCTGGTGATAGAGTTCTGGCTCTCTTGCCCGTACCTCGAAATTCGCTTCAGGCTAATTATTATGGTCAGTATATACTGGCATTTGCAAATCCAGATGGAATTTGTCAATACGTACTGTGTTACACACACACACACACACACACACACACACACACACATATATATATATATATATATATATATATATATATATATATATATATATATATACAATAATAAGACTGATTCTGCTTCAGATGTTAAGACAAGAATTAATAATTTTTCATGTAAATAACATTATATAAAAGGCTAAGACGCAATAATAGAGCCAGGATGCAGGTAATTTTCCTTTCTAAAATATTCAGGGTTGTCAACAAGATTAAGAATTTCCAAATGACAAATTAATATCTTACATTCAGATAGATGTAAACATGTTTGCTTCCACTGATAACGACTGAATTTTGAATCACAGAAAATCGATCGCGTTTATATCATTTAACGTGCATGTCACCCATAATCTTATCACTGGCACTCGAGTTCCTATTTGATTTATCCAGAGTCATTTCAGTAATCGTTTTAGATATTATTTTTGACTCATTTTATGTTTTGTTGTCAAAGACACAAATTGATATGAATGAATTACTTAATGAGGCCCCATTGTCAATTCAGGATCTAAACCTATCCAGGTGCGAATTAGTCCACAAATGTTTAATAACGTTAGATATTATGCAAAAATCATTGAGAAATCGGTCTTGTAATTCTTTGGTCTTGATGCACGAGTTTAATTATGATCGGATTTAACACTGAGGTGATATGTCTAAGTTTAATTATGACTGGATATAAACACTGAAGCGATAAGTCCTAGTTTAACAATCAAGACTGTGCTTGTTCTATTTATGTGCCACTCTGTCAGCCATTTCATTATATAATATGCACTGAATTGATTTTCACTACACGTATGCATTGTCACACTGTCAGAAATTTCGCTATATAATCTGGACTGAACTAATTATCACGACACATGAATAACTTCTGTACTTTTGTACTGTCACAATTAAGCATGACATATTTACAAATGCTGATGAAATTATTAAAAGACAATGTGAAATAGTGTTACCTTCGTAAAACATGAATCTATACGCTCCCTTGTTTTCATCCTTCTAACAAACTCCAAAATATGTGCCCCTAGGATCAGGTCCAAGGGGACCAAACAATACAATTCGCAACCGTGAATTCACCTTTTCATATCCATTAAGTTCATATACGATCATACGGTGTGGATCTCAATAGTTGATACTATTATTACATGAGTAAACGATTTTAAACTCTGAACCTGGTGAAAAAAAGAAACAAACAAACAAACAAAAACCAACAGTCCCACTTGCTTGACCTAGGGGTTCAATTTAAACCCATCCTGACATGTGTTGACATATTTAGACAGTTATGGTGGGATTGTGAAAGTGTTAGACGGCTATGGCTGTTAAACGTTGTATTTAGTCAGCCCAAAAGTGTGTAATCCAATGTTCTATCAGATGTCATTGATCAGTCTATAAAGCTTTGTGATGCCTAGTAAATCACTATTGAATAGTCTTACGAACTTTCCAAACCAAAGGCAGGGTAAAACTTGAATTTTCAATACAACTTTCATGAATCAAGACATAATCTATACTACCACTTTCCATAATAACCAAACCATTTTGAAAGGTTGTTTTTGTTTTATAATCATCAAATATTTCCAGATAAGATCGACATTAAAAACATTGTCCATGCTAATTTTCTCGGATGTTACAAATATAAAATCAGCTGAGGGAACGGTATATAGCAGAGATTGACGAAGCGTCATGTAAATGTGTTATGCGTATCACGTGATAGACAAAAGTGAAAGTGTTAGGACAAACAATGACAGCAGCTGAGGAGATATATTCGATAAAGCTAGAGTAAAATGACGTCCCAGGAGCTAAATTTCGTTGTTCTGAAATATCAGAACATTCAGTTTGTGAGTTGAAGCGCTGGCTTAAATGTCGTGGATTGGCTGTTGTCGGAAAAAAGAAGCCGGAATTAGTCCAAATGTAAGTTGATTCTTCCTTACTTTACCGTAATGATTACTGTAACATTACTACGAGCTTGTTATTGAAACATTCTTTTCAGGCAAATAACAATCTGCCATCTTTAAACAACCATTTACACTGCACGAACAGCAAACTAAAGCTCGACTTCTGTAAGTAGCATATTTTGCCATTTACCATTTTCTCATGGGGGTGGGGGACGCGTGCAAGGATAAGTGTGTCGCAGTGTCAGTGATTAATTACTGTACTAATATTATGGGGTTACTCAATTAGATATTTGTAATTTTAATAAAAATTTTTATCACAATATACAGTATTGTTCATAAATATACAAACTTACAGAAATATGTACATGTAAGTAAACAATAAACAAGAATATCAATAATTACAAGGATGTACACAATTATCCATCCTATTGCACACATAGATGGCATTACAATAATTATAAACAGGTTCTAATATGCCTGGGGTCACACAGTGTTTTGAAATGTTCACAAATAGTTTTGTTGTTTTAACAGCTGAATTGTTTGTTTTGTAAAAGAAGAAGAACGACGATGGTAACGGTGTACACTTCTTGGAGGGAACATCTTTGGACGTGCAGTAGCACAAAAAATATTGATCCGTATGGTTTGCCTCAGGTCATTTTATACTGGAATGCGTCGCCACTGATTGTCTTTACGTCGTATCAACTTGATGACAGGTAACACACGCCGTGGAGGAGTTCGCAACGGACTAAATCGAGACAGTTCTTGCTTGGACAAATCCAGTAAACTCTGTAACACACCCGTTCTCTCTTGGACTTTGACTTTGGGGGCAGGTACTTTGTGAGCCGCGGCTACTGCCGCTAAAGAGGAAGAGGGTGTCACTGCTGGAGGAGAAGTTGTTGGAGACACTCTCTTGCGAGTAAAAGCTGTTTTCTGTGGGCTTTTCTTTTTCTTTTTCTGAGGCTGTAACCTGGTCTTGACACCCTTGCTCTTTTTCTTTTTCTTCTGGGTACGTTTGGGTGTGGCTTTTTTCTTGGGGACAACTTTGGGAGCATTAGGATCCCATTTTAAGAGGGAACGAATGATGACACCTCCTAAAGATCCACTTCCTCCAGGTTTCAAAATGATTTGCTTTTTGGTTTGAGTGTCGATGCGAGGATCGGCTAGTTGCGTCAAGGCAACTTTGTTTCTCTCAAAAAAACGTTTGGTTTGATGTGGAATCTGAATGATGCCTTGCAGTAATTGACGTGCTGTCACCGTAAACCATCGTAAGACTTCTTTGAGACTAGCTTCTAAGACACGAGCACGTATTTGTGGATTTTTTTCGCGACTGATGCCGTACAAGGCACGAATCAATTTAATGGGAAGATGAGACTGAAGGGACGTCATGTTGACAATGTGTGAGACAGAGTCCAAGTGACCGAGGTTTTTATAGATTTTTTGGGGTGATTAAGTCGACGACGGAGACGTGTACACGATAGGTCCTCCGTCTTGGCACCAGGGGTGAAACAGATGGGTACGAAATCGCAAATAATCGGGAGTAGTGGGTTTTAAATCCACGAGTAAATAAGCGTGTGGGGTTTGAGTGGCATCGTCGTACGCATGAATCAGCCAAGGCGTTCCTAACTGTTTGGCTAAGACTTGTACTTGCGATTTATCTCTAGGGCTTTTAAACAACACCAAATAATGAGCATTGAGACTGATGGTACGATGGGCTTTACTTTGTTGAAACAAATTTTGGGTAATGTAAATGACACTGGCATTACGATGATGCCCTTTGCGCGTAAACCAGAGTTTAATTTCTTCTTCGTCTTCTCCTAACATGTCGTCAAAAATAACCAAATGAGTTTGACTAGGGTCAGACACGATTCCGTCGTCTTCGACAGGAATGCCTTCCACAAAGACGATGGAATCGCCTTGACTTTCTCGCAGAAGACTGTACGCCGATTGCCACTCTTTATAGCACCACACGATTCGTTGAGGAGGACGATCGATCAAATGATGTTTATGTTCGATCAAACGTTTGACAAATTCGGTTTTGCCTGAACCACTAGGTCCAGCAATAAACATGTTAAAGGGATGGCGAAGATACAAGGCCTCCCAACTAGTCCGATCTACGTGTTCGTCAATGACTTTGACAGTGGAGGAAGAGGGAGCAGAGACAGTAGAGGTAGCCATAGTAGTAGTAGTGTAATAAAATGTCACTTGTGACACGAAGACAGACAAGACAAGAGTTTTTATACTTTTTCAGGACACGTTTATTGTCATCTTTATTAGTGAACAACACGAAAGACAAAAATACATAAAAGCCATATGGTTAAGTACAGGAATAAAAAACACAACAAAACGACCATAGTGGAATATAAACAAGTCTCTGTACAACATTTTTTGTGATCAAGAGGTGAAATCGTAGGAGTAGTGTGTAATGTTCTGAGAGTCTGTACATTCCTTGGTTCAGTCACACAAGGGTCCTCCCGAAATGGTCTTTCAGGAATGTCAATGACAGTCCTGTCTTGAAGAGAGTGGTTTTCCTCGGTGACAGACTGTTCTTCTGGTATTGACACTAACACAGGTTTAAAAGTGACTTTTTTCACGGTACGTTTTAATGTTTTAGGATTACAATTCTTGGGCATAGTGTGCCACTTCTTTAGTCCAAGCCTCAAACCCCAAACTTTTCCAGTCACGTACATCTGTCCAGTGAGGGTGTAAGTCACAAGCTACACACACGTCGTCGTACACATCTTCAGTACCTAAAAGTTGACGAATCTTGTTTTCCCGTAGGGGTTGAGAAGTATCCAAATGAAAGCGCAAAGCTTTGAGCAGAATGAGTCTCTCGTGGACATTTAAAGGCATCACTTTCATGTTTTGTTTTGGAGTAATAGGTACTGTTCGTAAAGAGTCCACAAAGAATCAGCTGGTAAACGAAATCCCAGAAAGCAAGTCACTAAGACACACACTACACGTCGACCCCAATTTAATGGAGACAGTTCTCGTAATAGGCAATGGTAATCCTCCACCGTTTGAATACTGTCATTGATTTCCTTCCACGGAATCTGTTGTATCACGAATGATAAAGGTTGTGGCATGGTAGAACGTTTTTATACCCTCTTTTTTCGGCAGCTATAAGTGTACTTTTTGCACAGAAGTGGTCGTATTCCGTCAACGTATTCAAAATATTTAGTCACTAACTTGCACATCACACGTCGTTCAGAAGTTTCCTCTTCAACTAAGTTTACATTGTGTACAAGATTTTGGTAACCCTCTAACTCTTCTTCTGGAATTCGATGCAGTAAGTGTACCTGGTAGTAAAAATAATCACTATCAGCAACACAATTCTTCTTGCTCACGAGTAGTTGATCAATGTCTGACCACTGGAACACTTTCATCAGAATCAATCCTCTTATAGCATTTAGGTACCAGTGGTTCCAACATCGGTGACGTAACGGATGCAATGATTCTTTTCGTTTCACTTGTATTTTGACGAACTCACGGTAAATGCGTTCTCTCAATTCCACAGGCAAAGCACGAATGTTCTCTTGTAAAGTATCCATAACCCTGTCAGTCAAACACTTCTCCTAGAGCGAAAGTAATGAACGTAGTGGGTAATTTCTGACCACTGCCATTCCAGGAAACGGTCAAGAATGTCAATAAAATCTTCAAATGTAAATGGTCTAAAGCGAAATAGTAGAACGAACGCACCCTTGATCCAAAAATCGGACTTGTTTGTTGACTTTGGTCAATTTCCTCTTGTGAATTTCTCGACACAAATGTTCTACAGTCACTAATTGAGATTTGGCTCTGGCAAGTCCCTGCCAAATGTCCTTGTAGATCTTCTCTTGCAATTCGTTTGGTAATCTTTGAAGATTATTTTTTACATCGGGTTTAAATACTTGTCTAGGGATTGTCCAACGTTTGACTCCTAACTCCGTAGCTAGCTTTTTACACAACATGGTAGGGTCACTTCAATGACGAGGTCCCACTAAAGGCAGGTAGTGACACTCTGGAGACCATTGAGCATGTTCCAGGTAAGCGCAATCTTTCTTCTCCCACTGGTGAAGTGAGATACCGCAACTGAAGCACTTGACTTTATCTCCTTCGCCCAAGTAGATAAATCCAGCTCTGGCTAATTCTTCGGGGGTAGGTCCTCCTAGATATTTTGGCCATTTTCCTTGGAAGGTTTGCAATCGACTTTCAAAATCACAGTATTCTGGCAAACGCACAGGGAACGAATATTCGTCTTTCACAGGTTCATTTCGATGAGGGTACGGTGAAATCCTTAGGAGTTTGCTCAGTTTTACATGACATCCGTAGGGTGGTAGTCGCATGGTTTCCTGTGGAGGTGGACATCCACCATGAAAACCAGTAAAGTGAAAGGGTGTGCGATAACGAGTGGCATCGCTTTCACATCCGTCAGGTTTGACACGTACAGCATCACTTTCCATGGTAGGCATGGTAGTAGAAGTAGTAGTTATAGCAAAGTTCCCATGATGATGTGGTACTGAATCACTAAGGTCATAGCGTACGGCATCCCTACCATCGCAAGGCACAGCATCGTACTTGAGTTTACTCTTACTGGATACTTGCTGTGTGAATGGATTCATCTTTCTCGCTTAGCAATGGTAGTCACAATGAACTATCGACCTTGAACGTTGTCCCTTTTTATATGCTGACCAATATCGGCATGACCGTACGGTAAAGTGAAGTGGTTGGGAAGCCGAACTCGCTTCTGGTACACGATTTGATAAACTTTTTCCAAGGGGCGACTGACGATTTGGTGTGTGGGTAAACGTACAATCTTGTGCGGTTTGTGGGTGGTCACTTTAAACTTTCCATCCTGTCCAGACTGCAAGGCTTCTTTCAAGACACCAAAGTTCACCACTCGGCTGGTGCGATAATTGAGAGTCAATCCTTTCACTTTACACTCCGTGTGCACTTCTCCTTGATTGTCTCGGTATTCGTAGCCGTAATTTTTGGGACCGCCACTTGCAAAACTTAGAATCTTGTGGTCGGGATGCTCGTCCGTCCAGGCTCCTAAACGGTCTCCTTCGATGATCAGGGTAAGGTTGACCCAGGCGATCAATGTAGATGCAACTGTCCGTGTCAAAATACAGCACACGATCTCCTAATAGTTCTAAAGCTTCGTACAGTTTTAAGCGAGCATGGGCTGTCACGTAGGCCGCAATGATGACATTTCCAAATTCGTCGGCTTCTACAAAGTCCAGTTCTTCTTCGTAATTGATTAAGAGCAAGTCCTCACGAACGACGTCCACGTGTTTCATGTATTTGGTTTTGTCGTGAATCATCTGCAAGTATCGGAAAGGTTCTGTCAAATACTCCGTCTTGGGTAAACACGGTCGTTGTGCCATTTTGCCCCACAAACAATTCAACATCACTTTGGCAAACGATCGCCTTCCTTCGTTTTTCTCGATGTGGTCTAAAGTGATGCCTTCCTGCTTCCAGTATTTCTCTTTGAACTTTGTTTGGTCGTCAGGAGTGTGACACCAGGAAGGATATCCGCTAGCTTCTTGTTTCAGTTTCAAAAAGGCATTCACGTAGTCTGCAAAAATGCCTTTTTGAGAATCGTCGCCCTTGTGGTATTTTTCTGTCTTGGGAAAGTGGTAAATTTCGTACACTTCTAACAGTTGGTATCCCAAGTCCAGAGCTTTAAACAATTCCACGCTGACCCACGTTCCCGTCAAGGCTCGTTTTTCCTGAGTGTGCTGACAAGGGTGGTCTTGGTTGCACGTTTCAGCACAAGTACGACACAAGGGAAACATCAGTTTTCCTTGGCAATGATGTGGTAAAACAGGATGGTACAAGTTCGTGGGAGGCAAGACTTTACACTTGATCAATCCTTCGTATTGTCGAATATTGTCCACGTCGATGTGTTCCGTCAGCAATTGTGGGTGCCCTGCAGGAAAGTGACAATATTTGCACACGTACGGATACAGAGAACACACGTCCAAGTATTTGATTTCTTCTCCTTTCTCCTCGTCGACTTGGTACAGCAAACAGGTGGCATTCGTCCGTCCTCCGTACAAACTGTCCCGCGGGTTCAGAGGGTCCACCAGCTTGTAACTTTCCACGATGCGCTTAAACTCAGGATCGGTTTTTAATCGCTGATCGTACTCGTGTTCCCACATTTCCACTACTTGGTATCCTTGCTCTTCTAACTTCAAGCGTCGCTGACAAGTGGCCTGGTACAAGTCTTCCATGGTCCGTTGTAAAAACTGGTTTTTAGTGTCACGTTGAAGGTAGCAGATGGGACATCCGTGAAATAAGCACCCGTTAAACTCGTACACGATCTTGGGGTTTTCTAAGTCCCAGCCGTCTACCGAATACCTTCCGATGGTCTTTTCGCCTCCTCCGTTGCGAGCGTGTTGGATCCATTTGTCTTCCTTCTCACACAAGTAATGTAACCAGCGTAGGGCTTTGACCGAGTATTGACGTTTGACAAATTGGTCGTTTGAGGACTGATGACAGCTAGGGTGTTTTCGGGCATGAATCGTTGACGATACACTAAGGAACACGCTTTGGCAATGGTACAAGCTTCTTTCAAAGGATCGATCCCTTCGTGTTCCATGAACAGTTCTCGAAATTTTCCACAGCAGCGACGTAAAATGTCTACGTCGGAACGACAATATTTTAACATTTCTTCTTGAAAGTCAAAAGGGTCCGAAGCGTGAGTGTGGTACCATGCGTAGGAAGCTTCTCGTTGTTCGGTACGCATGTTGTCGGGGTCGTAGTAGTGAGCCTCAGGCAAATGGGGTAGAACGACGTGTTGATTGGCTTCGGTATTGAAAAAGTGGGGAAAATAGCCTTTGGCCATTTCTGTCATGCCAAACGTTTTAGGCATGCGGCTCAAAGGCATAGCCAAGTAACTCATTGAATCTTTAAACTGTACTTGTCCCACTGGCATGGAAATGATTTTGACTCCGTTCAAAGTGACTTTCGGACGTTCGGTACTTTGTTCCGTATGGTATCTCAACAGAAATTGTCCATCGTATCCCGAGAAATTGTGAGCCATCACCGTGGCATGGCGATGACAATCTCCGTAACGTTCGATATCTTCTTGGCTCCACGTCTCGTCGATAGGGTTTAAGATCCATTGGGCAAAATCGGCCAGTGTGTTCGATCCCCGAAAGATTTTTTCACATCCTCCAGGAATCTTGCTGCAGTAAGGGCAATGAGTCAAGATAGGCTCTTGGATGCACTTCTCGCACGCTCGGTGAGCCACGCAGAAATTAGGAATGTGAATGCCAGTCTCTTGCATGCATTCAAAATCGAAAAAGATGAAATTCCCTTTCTTCTTCTGGTCATTCTCTTCTTCTTCTTCATGTTTGGAATGGTATTTTTGAATGTAGCATTGGTGTTCCAAGTCCACGGTTTGGCGACAAATGTGACATCGCTTCTTTCCTGAACAGACGTGCGCCTTGGCATTGTTGGTACGTATGCCTTGTCCACAAGTAGGGCACAATCTCAAAAGCTGACAAGCACATTTCTGCTGTGAACCTTGCGTCTTTAGGTGTTGTTGGTAACAGGCAGGACTGACAAACGTGCGCTGACAAACAGAGCAATGCACTCGTTCTTGTCCTTCGTCCAGACAGGGTGTAGAAGCTAAACATCCTGGGCATTTCGATCCACAATGCTTGTGTTGCTCTCGATTGTTATAGCCATAGTCACATTTCTCACAGTAATAAGTGTATGACAGGAATGCAGTGATACTGGTAGTGGCATCAAAATGTTCATCGTGATGATAGACGTGAATGTATTTTCCGTCTTTAAAATCTTGACCTCGAAACAACAGAGGTCCGCGCACTTCTTGAGGGTGAACTTTCAAGGTGTAACGTGGAGCCAAGACGTCTTGCAACTTTTGCATTTCAGGAATGCCACAGGGTGTATCTTTAGCTAACCCCGCTTGCTGTAACAGGAGTTCTGCTTCTTTTCGTTGTTTGGCTCGGTCCGATTGTTGAATAGTTTTCCAGGCTCTTTTCCATTCTACCTTATCGTTCTTGTTGGCATACGTTTGTCCCACCACGATGGCACGGGCTAAACACATCTTGTCTTTTGGATTGTTAATTTGGACGAGACTACGCTTGAGGTTACGCAAGTTGTCTACCAACATCAACTTTTTTTTACCTGTCCCTTGGGGAGGAGACACGTGGGTCATGTACAGTGTCGCTTTTCCGTCCGTGATGTGAAATTTGTCGTTGGATTGTTGTACGTGTTGAATCTTGTCCATGATTTTGGAAGGTTTCAATTCTGTTGGACTGCTAAACTCGATCCAAACGGGAGACTTCAAATTGTCGTGATGAATAGAAAGTCTCAAGCGATCGTCTTCTTTGGCTCGACATTGCCGTTTTAGTGTGGTTAACAAAGAATCCCACACATCGGTGATGAACCCTTCTGCTTTTTCCAGGGGTACGTCAGACTTGAAATCTTTAAATTTCACTGCGTACGTGTAGGCTGTGGTTCTAAATTTTCTGGAAGAGCGTTTGTCCGTCTCCCGAATATGGTAGTACTTTTCAGGGTTTACGGGTGGTAATGGACTTTGATTTGGTGTAGACTCTTTAGGCTTCGATTCTGGTTCACTCATCTCATCTTCAAAATCGCTGGCATGAATTTGTGCCAAGACTTCAGCTACTGTGCGAGGCGATAAATCACGTTTCTGCCTCTTACTTTCTTCTTCTTCTTTCTTTTCGAAATGATGCGATCGTTTCATCTTGACGGCAAAAAGTCAAATGACTACCTGTGAAACACCATGAACCCTATATATCTATGTCAGACCAGGGCATATATAAAGGGCTAGTGACTCCCCTCTCAGTATTCATTTCGCTCTCAAGCCGACCAGCACAATGGAAGAACCCACAGAGATCGAACTTCTGATTAGAGCATTGCGAGGTGTGATAAGAAAGTTTTCTTCAGACAAGCCGACGGACTACTCTCCTTCCTTTCGAGATAAAAGTCAAGATACTTGCTATATCTGTCAAAAGAAAGGGCATTGGGCTACAGAATGTCCAGACCGTCAAAGAAGCAAGGCCAGTGTCAAAAGAAACAAAAGTCAAGATACCTGTTATCATTGTCAAGAGAAAGGACATTGGTCTTCAGAGTGCCCTAAGAAACAACAGGAGCAGGAGAAAGGAGGAAGAAGAAACAGAGGTAGCCTTGACAAAAGAAGAACCCAGACACGTTCAGAAAGAGAAGACAGAAAAGAAAAGAAGACGAGAAAAATGTGAGGAAGAAGAAGACGAAGAAGAGGAAAAAAGTGTAAAAGTGAAGAAATTGAAAAAAACAGAGAGAGTGAAAGAAAAAAGACAGAGAAGAAATCTATGAACTTTTTAAAAGAGTTGTGTTGTGTTATGTTGTGATATTGAATTGTAAAAAATTTGTAACAGAATAGAACAAACTGAAAAAAACGTAAGTGTCTCTTGGTTTTCATTATTTAGAAATAATAAGGACCTACACTCATACACTCACAACACATACATCATAGGGTTAAAGAAGGGATTTTGAGTTTTAATTGATTTTGGCAAAATGAATAGTCACTCTTTTCGAGAGTATTGGGTAGCCCTGAAAAGGACTGTTGAGTGTTTGTTTTTCCTTAGAACAAACTCAGGAACGAGAATCAATTCGCTTTAACTGTCTTAAGCCTTTGCCACGGCCAAGGCCTACTTGTGGACTTGCTCCTGTCAATGATTTAGTAGATATCACTAGGGGTGGTATCTCTGGTGTAGTCACAGGGTTAGGTTGTTTGGCTCAGGAAGGTCTTTTTCTCTTGGGTCGTAATAAAGAAGTCTGATACATTTGTTTCAGACTTCTTAACTCGGCCAAAATGTCCAAGAGTACCGTGACCGTTTGACTTTCGCTGTTCTCCTTCTCTCCTAGACTTTGTTTCTTCTCTACTGCTTCTTCTTCTTCCTATTGTTTCCTTCTTGCCTCTTCTTCTTCTTCTCGCTGTTTCTGTTCAAGAAGAAATGCTTGCTCTGCTTCTTTCTGCTGCTGTAAAAATTTCTCCAATTCTTCTCTCTGTCTTTGTTTAAAATCGTCGACACGTGGTAATGAAGGAGAGAGTGGCGAAGGTACTGGTACCGGAACAAATTCTTGGGAAGAAGATAAAAAATCTACTAAATCCCAGTTGAAATCAACCTCTTCGGGAAGTAGCACTGTGTTCACTTTGGTAGCTGCTGCTGTACCATTACTTCTCGTCTCCACAGCCAGTGCACCCCAATTCATTGTCTTCTTAGGTTCCGTCATGTTTCACAAAACACTACCGCATCGATTCACTGCGCACAGACGCTAGTGTGCCTATATAGGAAATGTGACGTCACAGGTAGCTCTCTTCGGATTGGAAGACAGACTCCGCAAAGTGACTGAATTTTGTAACGCGTGTTGGGATTGGTGAACCCTTTCAATCCGTTTCGATCCGGTCTTCCACTATAAATAAACGCGGTTCACTTCATTCCCTTCACCTGTTCTCGTCACAGAGAAGATGTTGATCGACGTAGAATCCTCTACTTTGGTATCCTCAATGCTGTTCCGTACAGACTTACCCATGTATGTGAAAACAAAATGGACTGTCATCCGGATCACCAGTGCCACTCTTTGGAAAAGAAGATGTTATGTGGAAAGACAAGGCTGTCTTAAGCGGACTCTCATCTACGGACCAGAAGTGAGACACAGTTTAAGACAAACTTTGAGAAATTTGAGGAAGATAAGAAGACCTATGCGATGTCCTGTATGTTAACGGAATAGTGTTAACATCACATAACAAACAACGGCCCTTTTCAGGGCCACTTCCAATGCCTCGAAAAGATCTTAATTTTCATTTGGTCTCCCCCCTAAACGAATATATATAAAACCCTACCTCTACTAAAAAAAAGAAACATGCCACCTGTCGCTTATCGCTCTACAAACCCCCAGTCTCCTAGTCACCGCTCTACCAAATTTCCATTGACGCTATACAGGCCCAGGGTGTTCTAGTCCCTCTACTCCATTTTCCATTGACGCTATACAGGCCCAGGGTGTTCTAGTCCCTCTACCTCATTTTTCCATTGACGCTATACAGGCCCAGGGTGTTGACCTACTTTCTTGACGCTATACTGGCCCAGGGGGGGGTCTGTAATGCTAATTCCCATTGACGCTACGGTACCCCACTATACTACTGGTGTCGGATATACGCATATGCAGAATAAATTTAAGAGCTCGCTATAAAATAAACATGCAGAAATATATATATATATATATATATATATATATATATATATATATATATATATATATATATATATATATATATATATATATATATATATATATGCACTCCTCATTTTCATTCCTTGTATGCCTGAGAAAGCTTGCCAGTAGCTTGGTTCTTCCCGGTGTTTTCCCGGGTTTTCCACCAAATATACTGGCCGCCATATAAGTTCCGTCTGTTCTCGCTCAGAAGTCGAATGTAGCTGCAAACAACATAGACTCTAACATGTCCTCATATAATGCACATGCAAATCAGGTCCTCTTTGTGTTTTTCTACTGAATACTCCTAAACAGCATAGACCCAGATCTGCTCATGAAATTTGATTTATAAGTGAATATGTACGATACTCTAACGTATTAGCGTTTATTTGCTTTAATGATATCAACAATAAGTTTATTTATTTATGTACGCCACATTCAGTAAAGCCATTTTAAATGTATAGTTAAGATTTCTACATTCTGTGCAAATAGATATTAAGCAATTCGGGACAACGAAATATTGATGTAAGTCCTGTTAAATTGGATAAAAAGACACATAGAAATGTATGTATGTATGTATGTATGTATGTATGTATGTATGTATGTATGTATGTATGTGTGTGTGTGCGTGTGTGTGTGTGTATGTATAATGATCTCACCAGTTATAGAGGTGTCCTTGTCCTTCAAAAGTTTTCCAATCAAACCTTCCTTCGGCCCAGAAGGAATCCGCATTATTTCCTTCATTATATTTAGAATCACGCCCTTCACCGTATCAGCTGCTTCCCTGTATTTCTTATTCTGACAAATAAAATAAGACGGGAGTATTTTGCCATTATGATAATTAGAACAAAAATTATAAATCTTCTGACACTCACGAGACATTTACAAATGAACTTCCAGGTGAACGTATATACCATTTCATATACAAAATCAGAATATAGTAATACTGATGGGGGCACGAGACATAGCTCCCCTACACACACACACACACACGCGCGCGCATGCACGCACGCACACACACGGACGCGACGAAATACCCTCAAAATGTCCATGATTAAGTTTTCTTTAGACGGTTAAAATTATGCCCTGAAAACGCTTAAAATACAGGTGCGTCCGTCGGCTGCGCACTCCTGGGCCCACACAAATGCTTTCGTCCCACAGACTCCTCGCATAATTTTTTACCCTCCCTAGAACCAGCTCTTTAATTATTACTCAACGATATGTCTGGATCCGCCCCTGCTTGCGTTCGTTGTCTTGTTTTTGTCTGTCATTTCGTTTGTTCTTCCTGTCGACACTGGTTCAAAATACACCAACAGAACCACCTTTACAGGTTCTTATATCCTTCTTTGCAGGCATTAGTGCAGGAGACAAAATTTGGACAAGTTAACTTAACATTGCTGGGTTATAACAAATCTTCACATTCTACCGCCAAGAAACAATTTGACTACATTTAGAATGAATGAGTGTGGCACACAAAAATGGTCACTGTGACATACTTTTCAGGTTTAATTCAATATTGTATAAATAATGCTGACCAATCCAACAGTACGTGTTACCTTGTCACGAATAATTATAGTAATTTGGTTAGCTGTTTCTTTATTTTTTTAAAAGCATAGAAGAATGAGTCAAACGATAAAAAGAATAATAACCGGTGAATGGAGAGAAGTGACAGATGTACCAACACATGGCATATAGACAGCAGACGATCGAGAGTTAGATATGTACCTCTTTGGTTTGAAGTGACAGAGGAATGATGGGATTGAAGGTCTGGAAGGATTCAGGGAACTTGGAAAGAGCAGAATCAGAGATCGTTCGAATGGATTCCAAAAGTTTTATAAACAGTCTATCGTCGAAGTTATATCTGGAATAATAATAATAATAATAATAATATAGGTTATGCTAATAATGACAATACTGCTAATATTACTACTACATTTGGCTCTTTTTCAATAAAAAAGCAATAAATGCAATATGGAAAATATAAGCAAATATAAGGGCTTGTGACCATTAAAAAATCAGCACTTACGATGGGCAAAGATGAATTGAAAAACAGATGAACTGGTGTTCTGAAGTAGACAAAATTTAAAGCTCTATACTATTTTAATACAAGTGATGAGTCATCACTGAAGGCAGGAAACATGTACGCGTTACCAGAAAGGCGCGGGCTCGAATCCCACCACTGGACCAGCCAAGTTTGGCTGCCTTGGAATGTCCAAACCAAACCAAAGCTATCATATTTTGTCTGTTTATTTTCATTTAATGTCATATTTAAACGTTACGAGATAGATGACTTAGGTGGGAAAAAATATATTCCGCTTACTTGAACTCGGGTTGTCGGAGTAGGAAAAAGGTGGCCTAAGAGTAGTGGTCATTATTCTTTGATAGCTACGTTGACCTAGCCTACTCGACATTGCCTTGGAAGCTTGACCATTAGTCCCAAATAATCCAAATTCATACACAAATATTGAAGTAACAGGATCTCGATCTTAAGTATTTTGCCGCTAATCTACGACTCAACCAGAAGTTGTCAATATTAAACCTGAACAAACGGCTCTCTATACTGTGATATATAAAGCATGAAATGTTCTGGCGATTGTATAAGATACAATCAAAACTGATGCTTAACAGAACTTACACTTACGAGGGAAACCCATAAACTGAGGTCATAACAATTACATCATGATACAGGTAACATTTGCTAAAGGTGTCAAACAGAATATCAGCAGAAAAAGCTGATAGTACAAACTATTTTTGACTACCGATGTCTCATTCCAAGATATCTGAAGGTTGCGATATATTTTTTTTAGGGGGTATGTTTTTTGTTTGCTTGTTTGCTTATTTTACGAAGGAGATGCAAGATCGAATAACAAAGATACTCTACTGCTATGAAAGAGCACAATTAATCATCGAACTACACGGACAACTCTAACGTATCAGCTGATTGCAATCCCGCACTGTCGCTTGTTCCTTCACTGACATCGATAACAAACAGACGAACAAACAAACATACATGCGTACATGCACGAATGCACGTATGCAGACTGTTTGACTGTCTTACTGAGTTACCAACTGATAGTCCGACCGATAAACCAATATAAAAGCAAACAAATATGTTGTTGTTGTTGTTGTTGTAGGGGTTAACGCCTTTTTTCAGCACAAAATAGGCTATACATGGCGGTCAGTATAACTGGTGGAGGAAGAACCCTGGAAAACCCCGGAAAGAACCACCGACCCACGAGAAGCTACTGGCAAGCTTTCTCACGTACCCACGTTAGCCGAGCATGAGACTCGAATTCACGCAGACAGAAGTGAGATGGCAGGGATCTGGAACGGTGAGCGCTTTAAACCACTCGGCCACTCGTGGCCCCTCAAACAAAGATGTAGGGATACATATTTAAATAGGTTGGCATACATACATACATACATACATACATACATACATACATATATACATACCAACATACATAGGTATGTACCTCAAAATATTAGTAAAAATTTCAAGAAATGATCATATACCACAAAGCACTCACAGGGTCGAAAGCACTCGCTACCTGCCATGTGTTTCCATGGAGTAAATAGCTCGTATGGTAGATACAATATCATGAAAGCCAGCATTGGAGGATAGTTTGCGTATAAACACTCTTCTTTTAGATATCGTGGCTACATGTGTGTGTTGTAGTCAAGATACATTGATTATTTCCCCACAGAAAGTGATCGTTTGTTCTCTCAATTAACCTGTGATCTGGCCTTTCGGATTCGAATAAAGGTGTTTTTTGTGATTGTAACTGTAACTATTTTTGTGTTAATTAACCTAAACTGAAACATTTCAACATCAAGAGGACTTTTTTATTTTTTGCAGTGTTGTTTTATTTTATTTTATTTATTATTATTTATTTTTTTGTGGATTTTTATTACACAGTAGATCCATGATTTGTTACACCGCGTTCAGTAGTATTTCAATTGTACATAGCGAGTGATATCCATGCTCAAAAAGAAGTAATGCACAATCAGTGCAGAAGACGATTGTCAAATCATTTGTTTATCAGTCTCATTTTGTATTAGTTTATATCAATGTAAATTGTGTGTTTCAGTTAAATGACATAGTGAGAAGAAAAAAATTGTTACTCACTGAGTCTGTAATACACCCATTGTGCATTGTTAAGATGACACTTAGATGTTAAGTGATATTCATTGTTATCACCGCTGTAACTGTTCATACCTCCATGGTCTAGCGTCACTGCCAACGATTTATTCTTTAATTGCCTCAATTTTGATTAAATGTAAGATGTTTCGCAATTTCAATATTCGCCCCAAAGTGTCTTGAAATGTCATTACAATACCAACTTTGCAAAACACAAAAGTAGTGCGAAAATAAGGAGTGTACTCTAGATCGACTGGATTGACTGCCATTTTCGTACCTTTGGATTCTTCCACAAAACAGTGTTGTAACGCCTACTCCTGCAGTGTAAGAAGGAGACGATTCGAATTCTGATTTTTCCACTACATTTTCAACGCAATGTTATTTAATTGCCGGGTTCCAAGGGTTGTTATCCCCGGGGGCGGATGTGGGAGACA